>JBAGKK010513793.1:0-13770 GCA_037177015.1 Euceroptres primus
AAGAGGGCGCGTTTATCAGTCCGCTTTTTCCACATTCTCTTTCCGATTTAGATTGTCAATCTCCCACCTCATCTCTGTCGCTATTATTTCACCACTTCCTCCTCCCTAGGAGGTCCTCCTGACTCGCCCTCTGCCGGCGCTCCCATTCGCGGACGTACCTAGGAGGTCGATTCCTTTTCCTCCAACACAAAAACCCTTCACTTGATCCCTCCTACCGTGTCGCCTCCTGCTCGGCACTCCCGGGATCCGAGTCTCGTCGGCTCGGTCCTGCTCCATACTGTGGTGAGTGGGAAGCGTCCCTGGCCGTCGCGGCTGGTTCCCACTTCACCGGGGTATCTTCCGGGACTACTCCCACCCTGTGGCCAGTTGGTCTTTCTGATTCTGCTCCCAATGGGGGTTCTCACTGCCCCTCGCCCTCGGCTGCCGGTGGACCCGGTAGGGCAACTGCCTCCATCCTTGGAACAATGAAGGCACGAGAAGTTTTGGAAATCTTCGTTAACAGCAGTGATGTAGACTCGACTATTGAAAGTATTTCACATAAAATAAATATTAATATTGCAGATGTTGGTTTCGCGGGACGTCAACGTTTAAAAAACTCTTTAACTAGTTTACAAGCTAAACGAAGTGTTAAGTATTAACAGTCGAGTAGAAAGATAGACAGTTTCAAGTTAAATAGTTCAGAATGGTTAGAGTCTGAGTTTAATATATGGGTGATTCTCCATAGGGAGGGCACTTTTCTGTCCAAAAGATAAATCATTTAAACTATTGGTAATATCGATATGAGACTTGGTAAAAATCTTCATCTTAGAACTTCATAACATGATTTGCAATAAAAAAAACTGGTTTATAAATCCATAAACCAGAATAAAATAACATGAAATACCCGATAAACGATTTTGGAGCATAGCCACAAATACGCGAGGCATACTTCAGAGTCATATAGTGAACCTAAACTAAACTGTTTTCAAATTAATGTTTAATGGTCTTAAAAAGTAACTCAAACTGTACAATTTTCAGCTTTAAAATTTTAATTTAACTATAATATACATAACAATATTGTAGTATTCAAATTATCAATGTTTAGTTTAAGCTCGAGTTTAAGTTAGAGACTATAACGTGCCGTAGATTTAAGAGAGTATATGTATAAAGTATAAACATCCTGGCTTTTCGTGAATCATGATCGTGCTCAAAGTCAGTGATGCAACGAAACTAAGACAATTAAGACGTGGTCACTTATTTATTCCGATTCTCATTTTATTTTTTTCCTTTCAAGCACGGTGTGCTTGAAAGGGATTTTTTTCTACCATTTTAGATTTTATTGTTGGATATGTTCCGCTGACTTCCTACAAACATTTTAAGCTCAAAACTAAAATCTTTCGTCGGTCCCCTTTCGAGATAAGGCCCTTTCACTGCCATTTTTGCGAGTTTTACTGGGAAAAGCCTAGTGAACGTGTTCCAAACTGCTTTTCTTTTTTACATTTGCTCACAATAACTTATTTCAATTACAAAACTCAATACGCCATTTTAGTCCTTTTCCAGGTAAGACCCTTTATCTAAAAAATTTTCCGAATTATACTTCAAAGGGCTAACAAAAGTCTTTCAAATTTAATTTTTTAAAAATGTTTCCTGCAATTCTTCAATTCTAAGCTGAAAAGATGAGTCACTCATCGGGTCCTTTTCGAGTAAGGCCCTTTTTGGTTACTTATGCAAGTTAACTGCAAAAATTTAATAAAATTGTTTCAAATTCAATGTGTTTTTTTCAAATTTATATGATTGTATAATTTAAGCTGAAAATTTAGGTCTTTCGTTGGGCCCTTTTTGGATGAGGCCCTTTTTAGTGATTTTTGCGAATTTCACTAAAAAAATATAACAAAAGTATTTCACATTGAATTTTTTTCAATACTTCTTATGAGTATTTTAAGCTTGAGATTCAAACAACATAAGAAAAAAATCTATTTTAATTAATGATTAAATAATGTTTATTTACAAATAAAAACTCTCCAACACTTTATACATGTAATCCATTATATTCGCAAACAGTTCGCAGTAATCGTTGTTCATAATCTGGATGGTTAAGATGAACGCTATATTTTTTCGACACCGGTTTGAAATCGCTGTGAACAGATTCCATAGCTTGCTCTGAATATTTTCCCAAGCCAGTCTGGTTTTTTGCGCAAAATTGTTTGATATGCCAGAAAACAGCATGAACTTTTGATGTGACCGAAATTTTCAAATGTAAATAACTCCTTTTAAATTTTAAAATATGGTTCTTGTAATCTGAATGTATGGAATTACTAAAGCATGACGGTAAATTTGTACAATTAATTTAAAATCGTTCAATACTTGTACATATTTTGAGCAGTCTTCAGGACAGATACTCTTCAAAAGCTCAAGCTTGCTTAAGAGCTTTTTACAAGAGTTTCCGTTAAAACCTGAACCGCCGTGAATAACTTGCTGCTCAAAATTACAAGCTTTAGCTCTATTCAAGGCAACATCATTAAATTCTTTTTTCATATTATTAAATAGTGTATTCACAACTTCAATTAATAAGTGTAATTCTGGAGGGGGGATAATATCCCGTATAAGTTTATTTGGATTATCTTTGAGCATTGGTTCATGAATACAGTTCATGAAATCTTTTTCAGCTTCCTTTATTGCTCCAGCATTTTTTCATCTAGTGTAATTTTCCAGTACACTCTTTATTGTTCTTAACGCAGCAGACTCACTTAGGTTAGTTTTCGGTGCATCTCACCATGTGCAGGGATGCGTACTACTGTGCGACATAAGACCAACAATAATGTTAGAGAATTTGAGATCAATAGCGAAATTTCCTTTCAGATCATTCATGTTGATAGCAGTTACTAATAAATCTACATTTCCATAATTTTCTTGACAAGATTGCACTAGACCGAGAATAAATAACTTTTTCACCCCGGAATCCAGAAATATTTTTGCAGCAACACCTTACTCAAATTTCTGGCGTTTCATGTCAACTAACTCTGTGTTATCTTCGGATTGAATTGACAAGCTTACTTTGAAAAAACCACCTCCACCATCAAGTCCTAATTTTAATTGAACATCAGACACATTTCGTTTCTCCTTCACGTATTTGATAAAGCCTTTCACATCCGTACAGCAAACAGCAATTTGATTAGAATCAGTGATGATATTACCTTTGATATTTTTAAAATCGAACCGTTTCATTTCAAAAAATTGATCTACACTGTGTATTTCAGCTGAAAGTTTTATCCTCAGATGAGGTTCTATAATCTTTCTATTACACGCTGCTGTCCTGAGCATTGACGCGATACCAACAGTACCGTTCTAAGAAAGATTAAAGCTTGATTGAATCTTTTTTATATCGTTAGCAGAAATCTTAAGAGGACTTTTGCGCTTTATAGCGATCTTCATAAACAACACATTGCCCGCATTAAAAGAAACCAATACCGA
The DNA here is from genome assembly GCA_037177015.1 of Euceroptres primus. Taxonomy (NCBI): domain Eukaryota; kingdom Metazoa; phylum Arthropoda; class Insecta; order Hymenoptera; family Figitidae; genus Euceroptres; species Euceroptres primus. The sequence goes on from JBAGKK010513793.1 coordinate 3,451, forward strand.
ATTTTTTTGTTTTGTTTTCTTTTTTTACCTTATCGTTGAACAAAGAGGAAGCGACCTTACCTTTGGTTTGTGATGTCGATTCTGCTATCAAAGATTTCAAGTTATTTAGGCGAGTGGTAGTGTTACATACATGCTGTTTCCCTCTTGAAATTAGGGGAAACCATGCATTACACAGCTTTTCAATAACATTTTCACAAAGTTTTGTCATGGTGCCTGTGAAATAATTATGTATAATGAAAATAACCACACAAACTAAAAAAATTTTACGAGAATGGTGATTGATTTGTAAAAATAATTTAAATAAAACTGAATCGTAATAAAGTAACCTTTACTTTAATAAATAATCCTATTGATTTATACTTTTAATTTCTTATAAGAGAATATTCAATATATATGTGCATATTTTTATTCTTTATCCAATATACATTCCCTCGTGAAAAGAAAGACCAACTTAAGACTACAGTGTAGGCAGGTAAAGGCCTGTCTTATAGTGGTCTTAAACTGACCTTTTCTGGTCCCCAGAAGACCACAGTCCTTTTGTTCCCGCCGGCAGATTACACCCCTAATATCCCATCATTATTAGGGTCATCACAAGTTAGGACCATAACCATAATCTCCATAAGAGATGAAGAAATGGTGGGAGGGACAGAGTAGAAGCCTCCAGATCTCATAAATCAGCACAGCTTCTTTAGGACTTTCAGGTATAGCTAGTCTGTTTATACAGACAGCTATCCTTATTTCAGAGAGAGAGAGAGAGAGAGAGAGAGATTAGTGTCTATTTCAATGCCCTAAAAGTGATGCAGGTATAGGCTGATTGGAAAAGACCAGAAAAACACCAAACGTCGTTTGAAACTGATCTTGAAATGGTATTAAGTTGGTCTTTCTTTTTACGAGAGTTCCCTTTTTCATGTTGATCATCTACTATATTAAATTGATAATTAATTTCTAAAGGAAACACGTTTTTACTTAAAAGATTTGCGCGTGCTATTTGACAAATGGAACATTGTCAATTTACATCATTAGGTTTCACATTCATTTTCATCAGCTCAAATCTTATTAAATTTAGCATTTTCATATTTTCTTTTTCACTATTCTCTGTTATCTACAAAATTCTCAAACACGAACTGCAGATGCCATTAGGTAACCATACATCAGAAAAATAATACATAAAAACTTCATTTATACGTGTCTAAACCTTTCCACCTTTAACAATTTTCGACACTTTTTTACGATTACTGCGAGTGCCTTTCACTGAACAAAATATACAAACTTTTTCACGATTTTTATTGTGAGTAGCAGCGTTTGTCGGCATCATGAAATAGGTTATGCCGTAAATAAGCATTAAATAAACAAATGAAGTTTGAACAAAACAAAAGTTGAATAAAATTCGAATGCTTTTTTGTTTAAATAATTTGATAGCAATTTTATACGCAGTAAAAAATGAGTATAAATAAGGCTATTTTACAGTTTGACAATTTTTGGTATTTTTATGTTATAAAATGTTTAAGAAGTGTAAAATGAGTGCGTCTCAAAACCGTAAAAGTTAAGTTTCAAATAAAAACTTTTTTCTTGAGCTACTTGAATTTATTTTAGAAATAGATTTTTGTTATTTCCTTCGCGAAAATTGCCAACATAAAAAAAAAGACAGAGCTTGTTCGAAAAGTGCTAAATAAAAACCGTAATTTATAGTAAAAGATAATCAATCATTTTTTACATGAAATTTGTAAAGAAAATACTTTTGCGAGTTTAGTTAAGAGTTAGTTTTTTTCCATTGAACTTGCAAAAAACCCAAAAAAGGGCCTCATCCAAAAAAGGGCCCGACGAAAGATTTAAATTTTGATCTTAAATTAAATAATCATATAAATCTGAACAATCACTTTTATCAAATTTTTGCAGTAAAATTGCATAAGTAACCAAAAAGGGCCTTATTCGAAAAGGGCTCGACAAGTGACTCATCTTTTCAGCTTAGAATTAAAGAATGTTAGGAAATATTTTTTAAAAAAGCAAATTAGGAAGACTTTTGTTAGCCTTTTGCAGTACAATTCGGAAAATTTTTTTTGGAAAGGGCCTTACCTGGAAAAGGGCTCAAAGGGCGTATTGAGTTTTGTGATTAAAAAAAGTTATTCTGAGAAAATTTAAAAAAGAAAGGCAGTTTGGAACATTTTCATTAGGCTTTTCCCAGTAAAGCTCGCAAAAATAGCAGAAAAAGGGCCTTACCTGGAAAAGGGCTCAAAGGGCGTATTGATTTTTGTGATTGAAATAAGATATTCTGAGAAAATGTAAAAAATAAAAGCAGTTTGGAACACTTTCATTGGGCTTTTCCCAATAAAACTCGCAAAAATGGCAGAAAAAGGGCCTTATCTCAAAAGCGGACTGGTGAAAGATTTTAATTTTTAGCTTCAAATGTTTGTAGGAAAACAGCGCAACATATCCACCAACAGGAAAATCTAAAATGCCAGAAAAAATCCAAAACCCCTTTCAAGCACACCGTGTGCCATCTCGTTCTCCAGGGGAAACCGCAGATATAACAAGTAAAACTGGACGCCACTCCTTTACAAGCTCCAAAGCCACGTGTGGATGAGAAGAAAATCAAATCAGTTGAAGGAATGTGTGAATGTCCTGATACTGATATACTACAGCCTTCAATTTCATCATGATTCCTGTCAGCTTTCGATATTGAAAATGATCAGAAAACACAAGATCTTTTATATAAAGCTCTAGAATTAGCTGATATGGTTTGTGATAAGAAATTAAATTTTGAAGCTTTAAAAGATAATCATGAAAACCAAATAGGTACTAAAAGAAAAGTGGACTTGGTACAGATCGATTATAAACCAGTGAAGATCCAAAGAAATCCACGCATTCCTTTAACTGATTCGACTAATAATAAATAGAGACAAAGATAAAATCTTCTAATTCTGAGTTTTCCTTATAAAATTAATGAAATTTTGGTTGTAATTATTTTGTTACGAAGAGCAATTTAGAATAATGCCATTGTAGGGAAAAGGGTCACTAAAGGTTGTCTGAAAGGATCTTTACTTAGGCCGGCTTGCTGGAATGTGATGTTCGACGAGCTTTAAGGGTGCTTGTTGAACTGTTGGGAAATGATAAGATGGCTTACACTGATGACTTAATTGCCCTCATCTATGGTAATAGCAGAAGGGAGCTAGAAATCCGAGGACAGAAAGTTGTCGACAGGATCCTGGCATGGTGCGAGGTCGCTAAGCTGACTCTCTCCTAAGGCAAAACTGAGATGATACTCGTTAGACAGAATGTCAATCCACGAGCTAGGCATCAAGGAAGTAGAAAAAACATTAGATATAGGCACGCGGACTTAACTTAACGCCCGCCAATCATTGAAGAAAATAGGGCTAGAATCGCGATTAAAGATAGAGTCAAGTATTTAGGGACCATGATTTGCCAGAATAGGAACATGGCATATAATTGTGAATAAATAAAGGACACAATGACGAAAATTTTCTCTAAGTTAGGTAGAGCTGCGAAGTCAACCTGGGGTCTGGGCACAAAAGCCATGACAACACTGTATAAGGGAGTGTTTGTCCCGATCGCCACCTATGCGGCATCAGGATGGGCAGGTCTGTTGAACGAGGCGAATCTGAAGGTACTTCGTAGTGCACAGAGATTCGCCCTGCTTAAAGCAACCAAAGCATATCGCTCGATATCAAGTGAGACTCTCTGCGTCATTGCAGCGGCGCCTCTCATAGATTTGCTTCTAGTAGAAAGATCTGCCTTGTACAACCTGAGAAAGGGACAGGATATTAAGGTAGGTGATCTACTCATTGCTTCTCAGGAAATGGATGATAATACCAAAAGACGTATTTATAATAAACTAAGGCTTTTATGGCAGCAACAGTAGTTAAACACACCTAAGGGTAAGGAAGAGAGAGTAGAACATATCATCTTTGATTGTCCAAATTATGAACCTCAAAGGGTAGTCCTTATGGAACTCCTCGCAGACTGCACGGGTGGTAGGCACGAACAGCTAAGAACGTTTTTCTTAGACTGGGCCTACCCAACCTTTGCCGCATTCGCCAGAGAAGTACTCTGGCTGAGGACGTAATTACGAAATGGGTTACTGTGTAGACAGTTCGGTTGAAAAATGCAGTCGCGGAGGACTCGTTCAGTTCGAATCACCACGAGAGGCCAAAGGCCTCGACCTCAAAATCAGTGCCGCTTGTCTGTCTCGCAAGTTGGCGCAAAACCAAGCAGAGATAGTTGAACGACCCGATAGCGAGCTTCTTCGCTAAACGACCAGTGCTGCTTGTCCGTCTCGCAAGTGATGCGCACACAGGAATAAGAGAATGAGACAGTTGAACGAAGAGACCGGCCAGTGTCTATAAGACTGGTAGGATCTTGTATCCGGCCGTGACAAGTCAAAAATGACCGAACGTCTTTAGGTCGATACTAGGAGCACGGGGTGGGCGTTAGCCCCTTCTGGCTTGCCAGAAGCACCCACATTGGTGTTGGCTTCGTGCAGGCAGTGTCACTGCTGGATTAGCGGGGTAGGTCAGTAAGCCTGGGTGCACTTGTGCATCCAGGGGAGGAGTATGATATATTGTCAGTGTATCCTCTGTTCCAGAAATGGGACCGAATACAATAAATAACCCCCTTGGGTAAAACATCCTCAACTGAGAGGATGGATACTTCCGAAGGAGCTCAATTGCATACTCCGGAAAGACAAAACTTGCTAGCGATACCAAAACCGGCGGACCATCCTTGTCGGCTAAACCACAAAGAGTTAAATATTCGGGTGCAGCAAGGAAAAGGCACAGCAGCCTCAAGAAAAAGTTGGAGGACGCAGTGGCCCCCCAAACGGGTACCCCTAAAAGGGCCTATTCAGATGTCAGCACTCCGAAGAAAATCAAATTGACGAAGAAGGTGCGGGTCAGGGACCCTAAAATCTCTTATAGAGAGGCCCTTCAGAGTTATCTGAAAATGGCTATCGTCGTTAAGGGATTCCCAGAAGTCAGACTCAGGGCCGAACAGGCCAAAGTAGTTTAATCGGCACTCGAGAGGAGAATCGACGGGGTCCAACCAGGACACGTGATTCCTAGGTTGGAGTATTGCCGATTCAAGAACAATGCCTTCATCATTGTCTGTTCTGTCAGTAAAAATAATGACCTGAATACCGTGACCTTAGTGAAACCGATGTCCGCCCTGAAGAGTTTGGCAGTCCAGAATCCGACTTTAAAGGCGGAGAAATGGAAGGTAATCGATGTCAAGGCGGAGAAGAATGTGACACAATTAATCTTTTGCGTTGACGATGCTGCAGCCGAGGCTCTTAAAAAACTCGAATGCAGACTATACTACGGGTTAAAGAGGGTAAATTTTAAAATCCTTACTAAACGAAAGCCGAGTGACAAACCTCCGGGAACGTCATCGGAAGAAAAAGAAGAAGAAGAAGATGAGCAATAGGAAACTATGCTCATCGGATTTGGATTTTATCCAAATCTACCTCCATCACTCTAAAGCAACATCTGCAATCGTAAGCAGTCGCTTAATAGTGGAACAATCGGCTTTTGCCCTTATACAAGAACCTTGGTGCTACAAGGCAGACGTTAAGGGCATTATTTAGAAGAACGGATCTATCATATATTGTAACACCGGTGAGACACCTAGGACAGCAGTATATGTCAGAGGTGATATTGAGTTTATTAGTTTACCAAGATTCTGCTTCAGAGATTTGGTAGCAATAAAGATTGAACACCAAGCAGGAGGTTTACGTCAGCCCTTGGTGATCTGTTCAGCATACCTACCATTTGACGCTTCAGACCAACCACCATCTCAGGAATGGAGGCGGCTGGTGCAATACTGCGAAACGAGAGGATGGCCACTACTCATTGAATGTGATGTTAATGCGCATTCCAGCTAATCGAATAGTCACATATTCGAAAATTAGATGGGTTGTCAATAAGTTTGACCCCTTCAAAGCAGCAGGAGAAGATGGGATCTTCCCGGCTCTAATTCAGGAAGGACTGGAGTTTTTGGTAGGGCTATTGTGTAGTATTTTTAAAGCGTGCTTAGCAATGGGTTATACTCCCGCGGCGTGGAGAAAGGTGAAGACGATCTTTATTCCTAAACCGGGTAGAACGACCTACTATGAAGCTAAATCCTTTAGATCGATTAGCCTAACATCGTTTATGTTAAAAACACTACAAAAACTAGTGGACATGTATATGAAAGAGGAAATCCTACCGGAGAAACCACTTCACTGTAATCAGTTTGCATCACAGAAAGGCAAAGCTACGGTAAATGCATTACATGCATTCACTAGTCGCGTCCAGAGGACGTTTCGGATAGGTGAAATAGTGGTAGCTGCGTTTTTGGACATAGAGGGTGCATTTATTAACACCCCTATAGACTATATTTATGATGCTGCAAAGGAATATGGAGTAAGCAATACCGTGAATAGATGAATGCGAACCATGTTAAGAAGCAGAACTTCACTTCATGGCGAGGAGGTAAAGGCAAGAGTAACAAGAGGATGCCCACAGGGAGGAGTGTTATCTTTTACCCAGGGGGCGCTTATAATGGATGACCTGATTTGTAAACTCAATAAAGAAGGTTTTTATACACAAGGATATGTAGCTGATCTAGAAATCCTAGTGGAAGGAAAACATGAGGGCACATTAATTGGACTCATGCAAAGAGCACTTAATATTGTTGAACTTTGGTGCAGTGAACGTGGCCTTTCCGTTAACCCGGACAAACCGGAACTCATGGCTTTCACATGGAAGAGGAAACTCCATGATCTGTGGAAGCCTGTGTCCTATGACAGGTTGATTGAGTTTTGAAAAACAGCGAAATACTTGGGAGTCATCTTTGATCACAAACTAACCTGGAAGAGTCACGTAGATGCTATGATTAAAAAGGCTTAAATGGCCTTTTGGGCCAGTAGAGGAGCTATAGGGAAAACTTGAGGTCTTAAACCCAAAGTAGTATACTGGTTATATATAATGATAAATAATCAGACCTATTATTACATATGCTTTGTTGATATGGGTATCAAGGACAAAATTAGCGTGCTGTGTAAATCAATTGCATAGCCTACAGAGAATGTTTTGTCTAGCAATCTCCGGATCAATGAAATCTGCATCGACTGCATCACTGGAGGTACTATGGGCTTGCCACCATTAAACCTGTTTGTGAGAAAGCAGGCATCGATGGAAGCATATAGACTGATGCTGAAAGGCTCCAGGGATGCGGTAGAAAGGATACACATGAGTAGGTCTCGGAGAAATACTCTTTGTGAAAATAATGTCTTTGACATGAAATCTGACTGTATGGTCAGAAAACTCTCGTTCATGAAGCCGTTCAAAGTGATATTCCCAGGAAGGGAAGTTTGGTATGATGGACAGCAAAGAGAGACAATATTTAAACCAGAAGGACTCATCTGGTACACAAATGGATCTAAAGACTCCCAGTGCACTGGAGCTGGAATCCATGGGAGAATGCTTAGAGCTGATATTACAATAGCACTTGGCAAATTCCCCACTGTATTTCAAGCTGAGGTAGTAGTAATTAAAGCTTGTCTTAAGGAGATATGTATGCAGGCATATAAAGGCAAGCATATATACATTTGCTCTGATAGGTTGTACTTAAGGCTCTTGAGTCTCAAGAGATTACTTCCAAATTAGTATGGAACTGCCTCTAAGTTCTTCTTCAAGTATCAATAGGTAGCAGGGTAAAATTGATCTGGATGCCCGGTCATAAGGGTATCATGGGAAACGAAGAGAGAGATGCATTGGCTAAGAATGCCTGTTTGCCATTTGTGGGGTCAGTCCGAGACTGGAGGGAGAAAAGTTGACCCTTACTTTTTCTCCCTTCTTCTGTTTCCCGGACAGTTCACAGACAGCTCACACTCTTTGGTGGTCACTTCTTCTTTACCACACCGAAGACAATAATTTCGTCTTCGGTCTTTCGAGCAACCTCTCTGGAAATGACCCTTTTGCCGACAATTCCAGCAGTCAACTTCCGAGTTGTCTGACCGTTTTCTCGCAGTGAAAGCCTCCGGATCGGTTCTCGGAGAAGGTTCCGATTTCCGATCTGTCGCTTGCGCTGAGCTTCTACTATCCGGGGAGCCCTTGCCATTTGTTTTCTTGGTCCCCCCCGATTTGGTCTGGTTCGCCAGTGCGCCTTTATTCACTTCCTTAGTTGCTCCGCGCTTTTCGTTTCCCAACGCGGCAATAAACGCTTGGATCAATTGCGCCAACTCCGTCGTATTGCCGGTAGTTACGCTATCGGTCAAAGTCGGAACGACAGTGGCCACTGCGTTGGTCCTTTTTGGAACCGTCCCTTTCACCGGGTAAGCATATTCAGGGATCAGGAATTTTTCTGGGGGCGGTGGAGCTACGTCCTCCCCTAAGGTTGCTGTTACGCGCTCATACTCCGCCGCCAGAACCGCCAGTCCGTTATAGTCTGTAAACTCGTATCGTCTTATGGCTCGCCTGAAATCCGATCGGAGGTTCGCGTAAACCCGATTCATCTGGATCTCGAGTCTATCGGTCTGGTTGAAAACTAGTACAACCCGTAAATGCAAGTCAGGTAATCCGCCACCGGTTCCTCCTGCCCTTGCCTGCGCGATAGGATCTGCTCTTCCAACCTTTCTTGGTAAAAGGCGTCACCAGAACAAGCTTGGAAATGTCTCTTGCACTGGTCCCAAGTGTTCCATCGTAGTCGATTCTGACGGAACCAGTGCCACGCTATGTCCTTCAATAAGAACAGCATTGCCACTAACAATTCCTCGTCTGAGAGGAGGAGGCCGCTCTGCCTTCTTCCACCCTCCAGAGGAAGTTGTCTACGCTCGAGTCCTTTTGTCCGCTAAAGCTGACCTTCCACCCCTCTACGATCCTAGTTACGTCTCTTGGTTTCCCAAAGTTTCTTGTGGGTTCACGTCCCCACCCTTAAGCAAACCCGTAACCCGTAGTGGTTCCCGGACCAAACTCTCGCGAATCCCTCGGCCCAAACGCGTATATCGGTGCGTAACTCCCGCATCTTGGGTTCTCTTCCCCACCAATCGGGTACCTACCCTGCGGTATGTTACTTCTGTTCGTTTCCTGCCGCCACGGATCCCGATACGGCCCTTCCCGAAATCACGCTGTAGTTGGAGCATTTTGACTCGCCATACTCGTCGCAGGATCAAACCTCCCGTTTTGATGTCGTCTTGGAGGTTCTAGCTCTCCCAAGCCTGCCGAGCGCGGTCGATACTTTATTTCCCTTGCTTGCGCGAAATCTTGTGAGACGTACCAATTATACCTTCCCGGGTCGCTTCCCCGTTGCACCATCCATCCCTGATCAGCCTACCCCACCCTGGCTAAAGTCGTGTTCGAGTGGGGGAAAAGGCTCGTGGCTGGATAAAGATGGGCAACCGGGTCTGTCCAGGACTCATCACATGTCCGTGGTATCTGTTCCCGGCGATCAGTGGGGGCATATTCGCGTGGCTGTGACTCAGGGTACGGCTCTAAGTAACTATAGCCTTCCATTCCCGTTGTGAGACCCCAGTGCCCTGTGTCGCGACGTGGTGGCCCCACATTCTCCGGAATGTCTTGGTTCCACGCCCCTCGGTTATCGTGTGGGCGTGAATCTCTAATTTTTGCCGTTGTAAATATCGGTGGCGACGTCGTTATTAACGGAGCGCAAGTCAATGCACTAACAGTCGGTGGGTAGTATGTCGCGGGCCCCATGGGTCCCCCTACCCACTGTCTCGAGTAACTGGCTCTTGACTGGTTGTCCCGGTCTTATATCGGTAACCCTTGCGCTAAACCGGGACTCTCGGATACCCTGGTCGACAGGCGGTACTGCAGTGACCCTAAGCTCTCTGGCGGTACTACATGAAGAAATTCTGGGGGTAAGGATAACCGTTCCTCCCTCCCCCTGTATACCGGCGGTCCACCTCGGGGCCGTATTTACGTTCGCGTATAGCGGGTTCACCTCAGTCGCGCCTTCTGTGGTCCGACCACCCCACCCATCTGCGGGAGAATGCCGCATTGCACCTTCGCCACCCCCACTCCGCAAATCTCTGGTGGGCGGTGGGGTGAATATGGACGATCCAACATTACTCGACCTCCTATCTTCCCCCCATCGTGTCCAAAGTCGGTGCCCATAAGGGGTCGTTTGGAACGTCGTGTGTGGTTGGTAGAACCCGATTCGGTGCCTAGCACCTTCCTTAGGACCCGCTATTGTCTGGTCGGTCCCTTCGGCCTGTGGTACTTGGGCCTGGGGTTCGTCGTCCTCTGGGTACCAGGGCACGGCCTGGTCACCCCCTCGACGCGCAAAGTATCGCCCCAAACGCGTCCGCAA
>JBAGKK010513804.1:0-13769 GCA_037177015.1 Euceroptres primus
ATGCTTAAAAAGATAGGAATAAAATTAGACTTTGAAGAACAAATATGGTGGTTACCAGAAATGCCACATATCTGTTAGATGGAAGCTCAACCCAAAGCTTCACCCCAACCAAGGAATAATGTATATAGTAGAATAGTTAAATAAAGTAGTAAAAAGATAGTAGAACCCCCACAAGTAGAAAATGTTAGGAAATTAGAGCCATCAATTCAGGAGAAAGATTTTGGAAAGAATAAGAATTTCAAAAAAAAGTCCGAGTTAGGAAACAAACCTAAATTTGGAGGGAAAATTAATTTATCGATTAATAAAGAATAAGTCGGTAATATAAAATCAAAAGTAGGGAATCAGGATAAGATGAATTCACAGAGACCCCAAGTTAACTCAACGAGCAAATTTGAAACCCTTCCTAGGAACGAAGTCAAACCCCAAAAACAGAACCCAAGTAGGAATAATCCAAGATCATTGGATATTCAAGCCCCAAACAAATTTCAAATTTTAGAAGATTTTGATTCCCAAGATTCGGAAAATAAAGATGTAGTTAGTATTAGCTTGAGAAAACCACGATTTCAGAGTAACGGTAGGTTGAATTCCAAGAAAGTCTTTTACAGCAGCAAGTTCAAAGATAAAGATTTGTTTACAGTTTTCAATACTAATATCTGGAGTGAGAAAAAGAATATTAGTCAGGAAAATCAAAGCTTAGAGGAGATAAAGGAATACCAGAGTAGGAAAAACTGGTACAACTTTAAGAATAATGCGATAGTACTAAATAATTTATTGTTGAAACCTCCCAAACCAGTCACACCAAATGTTTTCACATCTGAACTCTATGATGGTATTGTGGAGTTGGAGGAAGCAGAACAGGAAAAATCAGGAAAGTTACTTAAAGATAAAATTCCCGAATATTCGAAAGAACTTAAAGCAACTCATTTAACAGAACGAAAGATAGATGTTCAGGGACATGAGCCGATTAAACAACGTTACTATAACGTTAGTCCGAAAATTAAAGATATAATTTGCGATGAGGTAGACAGGATGTTGAAGGAGGGAATAATAGAACCTTCTAGTTCCGACTGGTCTAACCCAATAGTCATGATTAAAAAACCGAACGAAAAATATAGGTTTTGTTTAGATTTTCGTAAAGTTAACAAAATAACGAAAAAAGATTTATACCCGATTCCGCTGATGAGCGAGATTTTAGATACTTTTAGGTCAGCTAAGTACATTTCTAAGATTGATTTGCACTCAGCGTATAATAAAATCCCTTTAGAAGTAGGCTCTAGGCCGATTACAGCGTTCATAGTTCCTGGAAAGGGCATGTTTCAGTTTAAGAGAATGCCGTTTGGCCTATGTAACGCTCCAGACACTTTCCAGAGACTGATGGACAAAATAATCACGCCAAACTTGAAGCCTAAGGTGTTTTGCTAACTGGACGACATAGTCATCGTCACTCAGTCCTTTGAAGAATACTTACTCTACTTAAACATCGTTTTGGACAGAATCAATGAGGCTGGCTTGACTGTGAATCCGGACAAGTGTGAGTTTGGATGTTCAGAAGTGAAGTACCTTGGTTTCGTAGTCAATGAGAAAGGTTTGAAAATTGATGAGGATAAAATCAAACCAATTTTAGAATTCCCAAGGCCGAAAACAATTAAACAGTTACAGAGATTGATAGGCATGACAAGTTGGTATAGGAAATTTATGCCACATTTTGCAGAGTTAGTTGAACCACTGAACAGACAGTTCTTAACAGATTCTTAAGAAAGAAAACTTCTGAACAAGAAAAAGCATTTAGTACCATCAAAGAGCTCTTAACAACAGCACCAATTTTGTCTTGTCCATATTTCACTCAACCCTGTCAATTAGAAACAGACGCGAGTAACACAGGTTTAGGTGCAGTTTTAACCCAAAATATTAACGGGGAAAATCATGTCGTTGCTTATGCAAGTAGAGGTTTGAACGGTGCGGAAACTAGATATTCAAGCGCAGAAAAAGAATGTTTAGCTGTAATATGGGCAATTAGGAAATTTAGGCCGTATCTAGAAGATTATAGTTTCAAAGTCATTACAGATCATATAGCTCTGAAATGGCTACATAATCTGAAAAACCCGTCAGGGAGATTGGCATGCTGGGCACTGTAATCGTTAGAATATGACTACGAAGTTATTTATAGGAAAGGTAGCAATAATTACGTACCAGATGCCCTATCTAGAACAATAGAACCGAAAGAGAAAGTATCTTTAATTCTAGCAAGTACAGTAGAAAAACCGAATGAAAATTTAAATATCGATTTAGATAGTTGGTATAAAACCAAGATAAAACAGGTTAGGGATAAACCCGAAGATTATGACAAATGACGTATAAGGGACAAACAGCTCTACTTTTACAGACCCGACCCATTAAAATCTTCCCTACTCCCAGACGACAACCCTTGGAAACTTACAATTCCCAAAAACCTTAGGACTCAAGTTTTGCGCGAAAACCATGACGAAATTCAAGCAGGTCATTTAGGTGCGGAGAAAACCTATGCTAGGATAGCACAACATTATTTTTGGCCTGAAATGTATTGAGGTAATCCCTATTAAAAAAGCAAATGGGAAAACAATAGAAGCGGAATTTCACAAGAAGGTAATTTCTCGATGGGGAACACCTAGGGTGTTACTTACAAACAATGGGAAAGAATTTCTGAGAATTAGGAAATAAGTTTGGCATCAGGCACGCGAACACACCAAAATACCACCCTCAGGCGAATTCAACTGAGAGGTGTAACCGTTCTATAAAGACAGCAATTAGAGCTTACATCGAAAATGACCACGCTTCTTGGGATGAAAACGTCGAAGATCTGCAATTTTCGTTAAACACCTGTAAGCATTCGTCAACCCAATTCATCACAGCGTTTTTGAACCTAGGCCGTGAGTTGGAGCCACTTCAGTCTCTTCGGAAAAATCTGGAAGACACAGAGGACATAGAACTTCAAAGTGTAGATAGATGGATCGATAGACTGAGGAGGTTACCAATTATAAAGGAAGAAGTTCAAAAGAACTTGGACGAAGCGAACGAGAAATTATTATTATTTTCAGATTATGGAGGAAAACACGAAGTGCAAATTATGCCTGAAGACCATCACGTGGGGAATTGACGTGGCCAGTCACCTCAACACTTGCTCCGCCAGAATTTGGATCAACAAATACCTGGCGGGCAAAAAGTTGGAATATGGGGAATATCGTCCCCACCGACATATCCAAAATCTCGCAAGGGAGATGAAGGAGGAAACAAGAGGAGGACGAGAAGAGGAACAAGTCGAGCCACGAAGGGAGGATGACCGCAATCGAGCAAGAGAGCCACAGGATAAAACAGTATTATGCGAGTCCTGTGGCAACCTTGCGCAAGTCAAGGAGGAAGCAGACTGGCTATGCGATGAGTGCGGAAATTGGGTCGTGGCCCAATACCCAATAGCCGGAGAGGGGCAGAGCGTCATGCAACCCCGGGTGGAGTCGGAACCATCAACCTCCAGGGGCATCATTCCTAAGGTAAAAATTCCAAAGGAAGACGCCCCGGAGGAGGATCATGACGCCATATCCATCGCGGGCTCTATGTACAGCCTGCGCCTCGGGCTATGAGGGGGCTACGGCCCAAGGGAAGCAACCCGTCCACCTCCACCAGAACCTGTGTGGTTAAGAAAGAAAAATGAGTGGATCCCACAGGAACTGTTGGAGATGGAAAGGAAAACTCAACGGGAAAGCCAGGCGAAGTTCCGGCAGTGGAGAGCTTCCGAAGAAGTAAGAAAGGAGAAGGAGGAAGAAAAAGCAAGACCACAGAGGGAGATAGAGGAAAGGGAAGAAATATACAGGCTCCAAAGGGAGCAATTCCAGTTGGAGCGGAAGTACATTTTAAGGCTCCATGAGCAGAAAAAATCCAATTAACTTTTTTTTAAAAAAATGTAAAATTAAGACGGATAGAATTAAAATAATAATGGATTAAGAATTAAGACTATTATTCAAAATCACAGACTACTCCAACTTATACGTTAGGATACCAACTCAAATTTACAAAAAGGGGAAGAATAAACTCTTCAAGACAGACTCTATACTCAGGACGGTAAGGGATTTTCTTTTTTTTTTTTTGTGATTGTTTCAGGTGGTCCAACCAGCGCAGGAAATTGAGAATGAACCAGACCAGGGAACCAACCAAAGAAATCAACCTTCAAGGATGGAGTTGCAGATTTTGCAATAAGATGATTCCAAAAGAAATATACATCTTCCATGACACCTTTTGTAACAAAAGACCTTTTAGGCATATTAAAAATTATGTAACGCCGGATAGTTTTAAATTAACGTTCAAGCTAGGTAATTGGGTTAAAATAAATCAACGATTTAAAGAAATCTTGGAAATAGAATTGCCCGAAGAAGGTAACTCAAATGTTAAAGATCTAAAAGAAGTAGAACCAAAGGAGATAGCTGATGATTACATTTGCTTAGAAGTAGATAGAGACGAATTCTTAGACCTTGAGTAAGAAGAATAAGAATTAGAAAGTTTGTAACCCATAAACTCCTCGTGCTTCACTTCGTTCCTGGCCGCCATCAGCTTAGGCAAAACCTCTCGTTGTCAAGCTACGGTACCTACGCCGCCTTTTTCGCAAACGCGAGTGCCCTGGAACTTTTCGGACGGTTGTGCTTAATATCCTTGGTGTTGCTGGTCTTCGCTCAACACTCGCCGCCTCCAAGGAAATACGTCGCCTCCAGTGTTAAATCCGTAAGTCAATAAAGAAACCATTGTTATAACTCGATTAAATCACTGATTTACCCTTTATTACCCATCACAGTAGGTACAGGGTCAATTGACATTTCATTACCGCACACGCCACTCTTGTATATTTGTAACTTCACGCTAACACCAGTACGAATTGAAGTTAGCGTTTTTCAGCGATTAATTTTTAGTTGATATCTAAAGTCGCGAAAGTGCGACTTAAGTTTGGTACATAGAGTATTGTTCTAGTTCGATGTCCTGTCAAGTAACATGATTTGCAAATTCCGGCCTATTATAATTCTATACAGTCTATTTTTGGAACGTTGAGACTGGGACCTGGACCCAATTCCTGTCAAGTAGCCTAATTTATGAGTCCCGGTCCATTGTATTTGTAACCCTATTTTCTAAGAATTCTGGCGCCTATGCTATAATTTATGACTTCCGGCCTGTCAAAAATAACCTATTTCCTAGGAATTCTGACGCTCGCAGTGATTTATAATTTCAGCTTTATTGTTCCACAATCTATTTCTAGCATCGAGAGAGAAAGTTGTTCTGGTTGTCATCCAATATACTATTAACCATTCTCATTACGGAGAAGCAAATTCCTTTAATAATTAATATTACTCCATCATTCGAAATCTGCGTTTGAATTTCCTTGCGTGATAAAGCGATTTCTGCTTTATCATAAGAAACATTTGGCGTGAGGGGGTATGAAACCCCACGTGGTTAATTTAGAGTATTGACACCACGTTACAATATGAAACCATTACGCTGTAATCGTTCATCGGTTTATGCGTAAAGGGAAGATAGGTATAGAGGCGACAATGCCCTCCAAGCTTAAACCATGGATGAGGGGTGTTAGATGTCAGAGATAAGGTTTAGTTTCGCTCCCAGATACGCGTTAGCGCTGCCAGCGCTGTGTAGAAAATCCGGGAGGTACTGAGCTTAGTAGCGTTAGAATGGGCTTCAAAGAAACAGCGCTTCATCTGCGTGCAACAATCTGCACAATACATTGTCGCCTCTATACCTATCTTTCCTCCACGGTTTATGGAGTAATTTAGTATAACTTCACTGTCATGTTGGATTAGGTAGAATTTGTTAAGTAGATTAGGAAAAGTGGAAGAAATACATGGTGAATCTATTGGACTTTTATTAAAAAATGTTCTCAGGTTAAAGGGATTGTAAAATTATATTAATAATTATATTGTTCAAATAAGGAATTTTTTCGACAATTACTCACGAATATTTCGTTAATTTCCGTTTACTCAAACTTACAGCAAAAAATATATTGTCTGTGATTTGAGGTTAAAACGTCCGTGGAATTTTTGTAAATACGCGGCGCCCTAACCTCAAACCTCAAACAATTTTTTTTCCGTATGTTTAAATAATCGGAAATTAACGAAATATTCATGAATTGCCAAAAAAATTCCCTACTTGAAAAATACAATTATTATTATATTTGAAATCCTTTTAACCTGAGAACGTTTTTTTATTAAAAGTCCAAAATCCACCATGTATTTCTTTCACTTCTCCTAATCTACTTGACAAACTCTACCTAACCCAACCTGACAATGACGTCATTCTAAATTACTCTATGTTTAGCTTAGGACGCGATATAATTTAAAATGTAAAACGTTATCATTACCTACCTCAATTATGAGAATTTTATAACATTATTTAAGGCTGTATTCTAGTGTGATGGGCACTTTTTCACATCATTTTTCCGGAATTTTCTAAACAAATCGAAAAGCAATATGATTTTGAAATCTTTTGCACTATATTGGCACACATTTGAACTATGATATACATTTTTTAAAATAAAAATATTCAAAATAGTGGACGCTGCATTTGCTCAAAAATAAGGCCTAAAAAAAAGTGCCCGGACGGTGAGCATGATTCCGGCTCTCCAGGTTATTTTAAAACAAAAAGTCAAAGAGATTCTTAAAATGTAGACTTGCGGCTGTCGAAGGGAGTAAAATGAAAAAAAAATTATAAATTTTCAAAATCACAGATTTGGAAAAAAAATTTTTCACGTTTTTTTTATTGAACGGGTCATAACTTTTTAAAAATTAATATTTAAATCCAATTCTATTACGGACGATAGGCACACGTTTTCTAAACACATGTGCAAAGCGCCGACCCAATTGATTAATTAGTTTTTGACATATCGTGCTCACCGACTTTTTTTGAGGCCTCAACTTCAAAGGACTGTAGCGCCGCCATTTTGAAGATTTTTATTTTTAAAAAATGTATATCATAGTTCAAATGTGCCAATACAGTAGAAAAGATTTCAAAATCATGTTGCTTTTCAATTAGAAAAAAAAAATTCCGAAAAAATAATGTGAAAAAGTGCCCATCACACTAGAATACCCTCTTAATACTATAAACATTTAAGCATATAATAATACAAATATTTATATGATAAGGAAATCGAACATTTTAAATTAGTTTTTTAAATTGTTTTATCCCAAAAAAACATTGGTCGTATAAATAAATGTTTTAAAATAATTCCTGTGAGATAAAAGTGTGGTCATATCAACAAATTTATTAATAGTTTTTTATGTTTATAAATTATAGAATCACAACAAAAAATTAAAATTCGTTTTTACGACAAGAGAACCTAATAATCCGGACCAGGGGTCCAAATGCGGATCGCTATTGTTTTTACCGTAAATAGATATAATTATAAAACCGAATTTTGGGAAATGTTTAATTCAACCAATTAGTGAAAATTTGAAACTAAATTGTGGCAAATGATAGCACTGCTTATACAAAAAATAAATTATTTTCATAAAGTTTGCCAACTCTGACGTTTCTCATCATGGCTGGGTTAGGTGTTACTGTGGTGAGTGAGAAATACTTTATTTGCTCACAAAAGTATAACGTTTTAGTAAAGTAATAAGGTTTTAAGGAACTTAAGATAGTTACAAAATGCAGAAGTTGTAAAAAATAGCGTTTTTAGTTCCAACCTCAAAATTCTCTGAATATTTATATCGCTTTTAGAGTCATATTTATTCTTATTTTTTTGTATTCAATTATCAAAATATATTTGTAAACACATTATATATGTACGTCCATATTGAAACAGCCCACTTTGTCGATTCCAGTTTTCAAGATATTTGCGTTTTTGTAACTGAGGGCAGAAATGGACGATTTTTGGTTTTTAATGTAAGATGATACTATAATCTTTGCTTAATCAACTGGCACTAGGAATATGTCTCAGAAGCGAAGGGAAGTGAAAGAAATTTAACAAATCTTGTACTTTACGAAAGTTAGGTTGGGTCAGTTTTTTCACCTAACTACCAATTTTTCACAGTTTTCATGGTGTCTAGTGGTCCTTGAAGTCCTTGAAATGTCCTTAAATTTTGTCTGTCCTTAAAAAGTCCTTGAATGTCCTTGAATTTTACGCAATGTCCTTGAATTTTTCATATTCTCTCGAATTTGATCTTATTTCAAAATATTATCAGCAACTAACCTAAAAAAAGTGTACCTCAGTTTCGCTAAAAATTACATGTATACATTTGTACGTAATGATATTTTTTTTCGAAGCTATTCTAATAAAATAAATACGGTTGTATCAAACAACCTGGAACCTGGTGTCCTAAAACAACCTGGAAGTGTCTTTGAAATGTTCTGAAAATGTCCTTGAAATTTTCTGAAAATGTCCTTGAATTTCGTACAGACCTTTTACTGGACACCATGGTTTTTAAAAATAAAATTTATGAAATTTTTAAGACGTGGACTAA
This sequence comes from Euceroptres primus, assembly GCA_037177015.1. Lineage (NCBI taxonomy): Eukaryota > Metazoa > Arthropoda > Insecta > Hymenoptera > Figitidae > Euceroptres > Euceroptres primus. Next base: position 8,487 of record JBAGKK010513804.1, read on the forward strand.
TTTTAAAAACCAGATCATTGAAGTGAATCATTCTTGGGGAAAATGATCGAAAAGTTGGAGAAATGTACTTTATGAAAATTTGCAGATTAGATTGAAATTTTTGTTTAGTATTATGTGTGATAACTTTTTCATTATTTAACCTTCAAGGTTCTTTTTTAGTTTTATTTGTTCGTAATTTCATTAAGAATACGATTCCGAACTTCACTCTATAACTTTAAACTAGAACTCCACAAAATAAGTGATGTTTCAAAACAGACCACTCTGTCGATTGTAACTAATTTTAAAAGTTATATTATGTAACTACTGCTTTTACGTTGTTACTGAGCTTTCTGAAACAAAATCTCGTTAACTTTTAACTGGAATTTAATTTTTTGTTAATTAAAACTTCAACTGCAATTTTCTGGAAATACTGGTTTGCAGACTTCGAACTTTGAAAGTGTCTCACATCCTCATTTTTGAAGCTAGTGGGTTCGATTTAAAAAAAAAGTGTTCAAATTTCACCTGGGAATATGGTCCTATGCAGAACTCCATATCGACAAAAAGGTATGTTTCAATATGCACGTACACAAATGAAGAAATTAAATAAAGAACGAAAGGAGAATTTTAGTTTGTGGAGAAGGGAAGAGGAGCGGGTTTTGAATTTTTTCAGGAAGACAACAGTCGCATGTGTCCTGGTAAAAAGGATCATAAAAAAACATTTAAAAGAGAGTACTACTTGCACCTATGAAAGCATTACATAAAATGTATAAAAATAGATTCTAGTTGAAAGTATCCTACTCTGTTTTTTGCGAATGAGACCTGAATGGATTACGTTTCCTAAGGCATCAGATACTTGTATGTGTTCAGAACATTCAAACATGCAGTTCTTAGTCGACGCTCTGCACTCCTTATCTTTTATGGAATCAAAAAAAGCTTAAGCAGTCTGTATTCTAGCACGTTGCGATGAAAACAAAAAATTATTTGCGTTTTGTGAATGTCATTTCTGCGCTAAGAAATGACTTTTCCCTGTTGATTAGCCTATACGTAGGAATCCAGTGAGCTATTGCCAGTGGTGCAGAAAGTCAGAAGATAGAATAATAAGAGCAAAAGAAAAGGAAGTTCATTTAATGGTTAAGAAAAGATTTTATGCCACGATTGAAGACTTATTGAATGCATTTGATGAACAGATTGATCGTTTCCTAAAACATGTTTTCGTTAAACGTAGCCAATGTGAGACAATTAAAGACAAACGTGAAACCATGCAAGAAAACGAAACCCTTTTGAGATTTGATTTCTCCCAAAATTATGAATCGAAGTATGGTGAAGAGATTCAAGCGATTCATTTCGGGGCATCGAAAAAACAATTATCCCTTCACACTGGAGTCCAGTTCATTCGTGAGCGCCAAAATCATGATGAACATGATGAGCCTAGGGAAAAAGTTATATCATTTGCAACGGTATCTGAAGATTTGGACCACAAAGTAAATGGAATATGGGCACATTTAGAACCAGTGGTTCTCATATGCAATGAATATCAGGGCATTGGCACAATTCATTTTGCATCAGATGAACCTTCGGCTCAATACAAAAATCGGTATAATCTTTATTATTTAACTCAATATTTACCGAAATTATGTCCTAACGTGAAGCATTGCACGTGAAAATATACCGAAGCAGGACATGGAAATGTCCTATGGGCGGAGTTGCAGGTGTTCTGAAAAGCACTGCTGATGCTCACGTAAACAGAGGGAACGACATAACATCTGATGATGAATTTATCGCTGTTTTAAGTGAAGCTTGTCCTGGAGTTATTTTACATAAGATTACTTCAGAAGATATAACGAATAAGAAGAGATTCGATAATGTTAAGGTCCAACCAATTCCACAAATCATGCAGATGCATCAAGTTGTGTGGAACAGTAGTACACCCCAGCAGATTTTTATTAGCAAAATAAGTTGTTTTTCTTGCAAAAATGTCTGCTCACATTTTTCTATAGGCAAAGGTGTTGTAGATTTTACTCCAGGATTCAAGAAAATTCCAAAAGCTCAGAAAGGAAAACTTATACCCAAAACTAGAGTCGTGAAAAAGCCAAAAAAAAAGAATTTTTTCTTAAAATGACCTGTTTAATTAATTATGTTAAAAAAATTATAAAATTTACTTATAATTTAGTTAAGTTAGGACCCTAAAAATATCTAATTTTTATTTAGACTTACAAAATATTCTAAGTCGCTTAAATCAAATTTATTTTTACACTTGTTGTAATTAAAATGAAGAGAAAAAAAAGGTTTTATGTTGATGTGAAATACTTTTTTTATTTCACGTTTAAATTCGAATAATTCTAACTTCTTGATTTTCATCCATATGTGACCGTCCGCGAAGAAAGGGACCTAACGCTAAAAAAATCGATTTTCAGATTTTTACACAAATAGATAGTTTTTGAGTTGCTCTTTCATAATAAAAAAAATTATTTTTTTATCTCCAAAATTCGAATTGTTATTAAACTGCAAAGTGAGGCCCTCTACGGTGTTGGACCGTCTCTTCAATCGCTCCTCCTGATGTAACGTCGGGGCTTACGCCAAAGTCAATAAAATCGATACTATCGCTTCCTGGTAAAGCGTGAAAGAACTTCATTAAAATTACATTCGAAATAAACGTTTTAGAAACTTTTTGGGAAAATCAAGCTAAATGAATGCTTTTTCATAATTTAGTAATATTGCGGAATTTCTTAACATTGAAGAGGCTAAGAAAGCAAAGCTCTCTGTCTCTGCCTTATGATAGGAATGCGACAAATAAGATTAGACATAAGAAACTTGAAATCCAAGGGTCTTGAGTCACCCTTCCTACTTCCGAAGTTCAAGGCTAGATTAGGGTGAAATCGAGTTACTCTTGATTGCACAAGAGTGGATCATAGTTAGTCACAGGTGAATCAAACTGCGTCCTGACCTCGCGAGAGCCTCCCAAGCCACTCGAAATGCGATTTAATTGTCTAGAAGTGGCGAGTTGGGAGGCATAATTGGACTTAGAATCTTTTCGTGTTCGCGAATCATGAAGCGACACTTGAGCGTTTGTAAACTTAGAATCTTTTCGCTATTAGATTTGATAACTGATCGCGATTACGTCAAGTAAAACTAATGAGCTTCTAGTGTTAAATTTAAAATCTAGTGTCATTTTATTTAAAAGAAATCCCAGTTCCTAACAGTTTTGGTTTCAACCATTAAGTAGAATCCGAAAGAGTTCAAGACGTCTAATCAGCGTTGGGTTGTTAGCCATCTTTGACAGATTCTAAGGGCCGGACGTCATATATTGAGGTGGGTACGTTGATCTATGTGGAAGTTTGTGGAGTATCTCGTGTGTTATGTAAAAGCTTCTGAACTCCGCGTGGCTTTTAGTCACGCTTTTCAGTTGTTAATATGGAGGATCCTGCTTCTATCATTCCGCAGTGGAGTGTAATACTGCCTTGCAGTGGAGTTTTCTTCTTTCGCCCGGCATTTCTGTGGCTACTTTGGAGCGCATGGTTTGCCTATAACGGCCATTTTCTGTCTGCACAGACTCGTCTCAATTTAACATCGTAGAGCACAACAGAGGTCATATTGTTTTTGCCTGCGCTATCGCTTAGCTTATTTTTCTTACCCTACCATCTCTGGATTGACAAGGTACCATCACTTGGATATTTTCCTTCCAAGCTGGCGTGGAGTTATTGAGAGCTCGCGAGCTTGGGTATTTCCTGGAGTATTCCCACAAGAATTAATTTTCGGAGTGAAACCTCACTCCATTGCAAGAGCTGGATTTATCATGAGCGCACGTGTCAGGGACAGCATGAATAACCTCTAACTCACTTGGTCCCTTATCGGCTCCTTGCTACTTACGTAGACAATATTTATTATATCCTGGCCTTACCTTGTCGACGCATGGGTTGTTGCTTGCTTGGCACTTTCACTTTTATTTTTCTTTGATTCGACACGTTTTTACTTTATTTTGCTCCTGCCTTTGAGCAATAGTCTATTAAATACTGTACTATTAATTATAGATTTCTGAACTCTCTATTTTTCTACTCATTTCTAATATGTACCAAGTGGGTTCGCATTGCTCTCTGACGCAGTCCGCTGTTTCGTGTCATGCTAATAATTTCTGCTACAAGCAGAATCTAATTCTATGTTAAAGCATACAATGTGTTAAATTATCTTTGGTTTTTTAGGGGCCGGGACAATCGTTGTTTGTGCCCGGTTCCTGTTCATGCAAGTTGGATTCGAGGGAAATCCTTGAGCTCCTCAAATGCTGCCTGGTCCTTCTGGTGTAACCGTTGGGGGTCGAGGTGTAAAAAAACCACTCCCTTCTGGTACGCTCCAATCCAAGGGTAAGGCTAAGCCGGGAGAATCCTCTTCAAGACCGTTTAGTGCGGCTCTCAGAAGGAACCTGGAGATATTACGTTCGCCGACTAGTTCGTTCCCTTCTTTTCGTGCAAATGGTCGGAAGAAGCAAAACCCTTCTCCTTCCCTTACCCCCATCTCAATTAGATCTACAGGGTGGGTCTAATTCCAATGGCAGCAGCTACAAGAAAAAAAGTCTAACACTCCTCCTGTCTTGGTTAGAGAGGATGATCAGGTGCCGGCGCTTGACTTTTCAGGCTAATAGTAATACCGACCCCCCTCTCTTATCCCCGGCCTCTCCTGACCTTGACCATACCAAACCCTCTGCTGAATTTTTTCTCTGGAAATGTCCGGATGAAACGTCGGACTGCAGATTTTCTGCTTCTTCCCCTCCTCCTTACATCCTGGTAAAAACCGTTCTCAAAGACGGAAAAAGAAGGATCCATCCCAATGACCTTAGCCAGATTAAAGTCTTTGCAATAACTGGTGGGACGCCAACACGCTAGCAGACTCTGAAGACCTCAAACGTGCCGGACTCTTCCAGAAGAAAGCCTTTATCAAGAAGGTTAACCTTGTTTGCTCCGCTGAGGAAATCCACAGTAGGTTAGACACGGATTTCGAGAAGTCGGTTATTTCCATCAGAAGAAGAACCACGGATTCAGGCGACCCTACGGACATGGTCCAATTCTGCCTCTCTCTCTCTAAGATCCCTCGTGCTGTATACCTTACCACAGGGTGTATAGCCGACGGGAAAACGGGAAAAGCGGGAAAAGAGCGGGGTTTTTTCCTAAGCGGGAAATATGCGGGATTTTTTTTTCCAACGGGGATTCCGTGTATGCTTCTTTTCAAGTGTGATTTTAATTAATATCGAAGTAAATTTAAAGATAAATTTTTCAAAAATCATTTTCGATCATCAATATTATATTATATAAACGG
>JBAGKK010513815.1:0-32873 GCA_037177015.1 Euceroptres primus
AGAGCATAGCAAAATGTAAAGAAGGAAAGGCTTCTGGGTCCGATCTTGTCAATTACAGTTTTTATAAAAGGCTTCCTAAAAATTGGCTACAGTATCTTGAGATTTTATTTAATCGAATATCTAATATCATATCATATCATATCTAATATCATATCTTTTATACCAGATTTACCTCCTAGAAGCTACGTCCCACATATAATCAACACACAGTCTTAATTTGTATCGACATGCAACTTATACACATATTACTGTTTTGCAAATGTTTTTTATTAATTTACTCTCGGATCTCCACTTGCATAGACCAAAAAAGTCATTTTTTTCTTACAGTGCAGTGGTACTGGGATTCCTTTGTATCCTAGATGCAAAGAAAGCAAAGGAAAATTTGAAACATTATTATTGAAGGATTGTTTTTCATTATTTGAATAGTATTTATTATTTATTTACGGCAATTAAACTTTGATATAAAAATACAGGATTATTTTTAAAGAGGTTAATTAACCCTGAAAGTTATGTTATGTTATTTTTTTTAAAAGAATATACAAAAATGTCATTAATAATGATTATGTATCCATTAGTTTAGTATTAAATTTATTCGTCAAGACTTTAAAAATTAGGACTTTTATTTCTTAGAATGTTAAAATGTATATTTTATATTATTTAAAAGATTATATAAATGTTCACGCCTCTTTAGAACCAAGTTTCATTTAAATGAGCAGGCTAAAGTTTGTACACTAGAAATTATGTTTTGGGGATACCTTCTGAGTATTTTTGCACAATATGAAAAAAAATCGTTTGGCCCTCTTTTAAAATAACTCGATATTTTTTGTTTTTTGATAAATTTATGTAATTTTTTTCAAAAGGAACAAGTAAAAAGGAACGTTTTCTCTGCTAAAAACCTTTAATTTTGCGTCCAAGAAAAGTTCTTATATGATTAATATTGATTGACTTTCGGATCCCTTTTAGATTTTTCAAAATGTGTGGAAAATATAAGTTTTTTCTAATATTCAACGATTCTGGTGCATTTTACGTAAAAATTCTATAGAGTAAAAAGAAAGGTAAAAAATTTTCGCAGAATTTAAAAAAATAAGAATGTTCTAGCATTAATAGTTCAAAAGTTATGACGTCTTAAAGTGATTCTTCAGTGAAAAAACTTTAATTCTTTTTCTTTTCGCAAAAAAATTAATTCTAGCAATTATAGAACAGAAGTTATAGTTTCTTATAACAAGCTACTTTTTGTGGAACTTTACTGTAGACCGCATTTTTTATTAAAAACTTATTTTGCACATATATTATTTATTGTTACTAGTAACAATAAATAATTTAATATCAATAAATAATTATTATCTCATTCAGAGGGATTTTATAAATGATTTATTGTTACTAATAACAATAAATAATTTATAATTTTCCTCTAAATGATGTTTTTAAACCTTTACTTCTGACGATTTGCTTTTCCAAGTACAAAAGTTAAAGAAAATATTGAAAAGTAATGATGCAGTATATACAAAATGAGTTATTAATAAAAAAAATTCGATCTATAATAAAGTTCCACAAAAAGCAGCTTGCTATAAAAGATTTTGACTTATGTTCTATAAGTGCTAGAATTATTTTTTTTTAGTTTTAAAGATAATTTAATGTACTTTAATTCATCTTCATACAACTTTCATGTAGGATGTATAGGGGACAAGATATTATGCGAAAAGGAAAATAATTAAAGTTTTTTTCACGGAAAAATCACTTTAAGAGGTCATAACTTCTGAACTATTTATGCTAGAATATTCTTTTTTTTTCAACTCTTAGAAAATTTTTTATCTTTCTTCTTACTTCTTAGAGTTTTTACGTAAAATGCAAAAGAATCGTAGAGTATTAAACAAACTGATGTTTTCCACACATTTTTTAAAATCTAAAAGTGATCGGAAAGACAATCAATATTAGTCACACAGAAACTTCTTTTGGGCGCAAAATTAAAGGTTTTTAGCAGAGAAATCGTCACTTATTACTTGTTTCTTTTGAAAAATATCACATAAATTGATCAAAGAACAACAAATATCGAGTTACTTTAAAAGGGTTTTTTTCATATTTAGTAAAAATACTCAGAATACTCAGAACTCCGAAACATAATTTCTGGTGTACAAACTTTAGCCTGCTCATTTAAGTGAAACTTGGTTCTGAGGAGGCGTGTGTGATGAGCATGTATTTTTATATTATTTAATTTATTTGTGTTTTTTTGTTATTTATTTTTTATTTAAATTAAATGTTATGCAATACTTTTTTGAAAATATGTATGTAAAATTAAATATTTATATTTGTTTATAGCAACAAAGTAAACGTATCACATGACTAAATTAATGACGCATTTTCTTATGATGCATAATGATGCATTTTCTTATCATTATTTTGACTAGACTGACCACTCTTAATTTGAAAAGAAATATTTTTTTAAATTAGGTAACTTTTTATATTTATAATTATTTAGATTAAATAATTAGAATGTTATTTATAAATTTTAAACTAATACATCAAGTGAACTTTCCTGTCCTCGGGATAGACCCAGAACTAGCGGTACATTTTTTCGATGTCCGCAGTCAGGACCATCATCCTGGATGGTTGGTCCTACCATCATGGTTTCGTTTAATGAAACTCCCGTCGTTGTTGGTGATGATGCGTTATAAACCACTCGTAATTTCGTGGTGAGACTGTGTTCTCTGACTATATCTTGGTGCGTCATGTAGTAGCTTTCGTTGGATGAGCTTCTGGTCAGCTCCACGTGACCTAGATCTTCGTACTCTCTCATAAACTTTTGATAACTTTGTTTTAGATCTCGATTCTTTGCTAATCTTCTTTCCAACGCGAAGAATTTTCGTTGTGCCGTTTCGAAGGATGCTCGTAGCTCCTCTATTTCCTTCATGGAAGGCAATCGTACAATGTACTTGCCCTGTGTGTCTCGTTTTGCCAAAGAAGTGATTCTTGCAAGCTTCTTCTTCCTTGAAATAATGTTGCTTCTCTCCGAAGTCCTCCATTATCCAGAATTTTTTAAGTTTTTCCTGAACGTAATGGTCATTTCTTTCTATATGACATCTAAGCTTTTGTTTATGTCCTCCCACGTTAACTTTGCCTGTGACGATCCATTCTAATCTGGTGCTTTGTAAAGACGTTCGTGATATTGCCAATGCAAACCTGCTTGAGCCAAGCAGTTCGTAGAACAGCTCAGCACCAAGCAGAACTTCCATCTCGACAAGCTGATCAAAATTGGGAACTGAAAGTTTCATGTATTTTTGGATTCTCAGGACTTATTTATTTATAGGGTAGGCTGGAAGGTCCCATGTTATTGATGGAAGCACTAAAAAGGAAAGTCGCATGGAATAGCTGGAAAATCTGGAAGGTAAATTTACGATGACCCGTTTGCTACTAGCAATCTCTACGTTATTCACAGCCTCATCAGATGCATTTAATTTAGTCTTCTTTAAATTTAAGGAGTTTGCGAACTTCCGAGTCATGAGATATAGCTGTGACTCACTATTTAAAATGATTCTGTCTTATGCTCTTGTTATCCGTCAAATCTACAATCGCTATGGACAATAAGACTTTCGACGCACCAGACACATGCAAGTTCATAAGCTGACTTCTTTTGCTTGTATTGTTTCTTTCTTCAGAATTTAATTGCCCTCTGGAGTTGTCATAACATATGATAACTACGATTACATTTCTGACAATTAGTAGATTGAGATTCATTAATCCTTGCATTTCGCCGCAAACAATTGAAACATAGATCTTTTCTCTTAACAACCTGCATTTGCTCTTTAGTAGCTAATTTCAACAATTCAGGACATGAGTTTGTAAAATTATTGTTATTACAAATGAGACACGAATTGCTTGCTTGAGTGCTTATGAACGCTTTTGAAGAATGACCTCCATTTCCATTAGACGTGAACTTATTTTCAGAATGAACATTACTCTTTGAATAGTCAATCGAACCTGTGTTTATTGGTTACAACATTTGGCATTTCGTATTTAAAATAGTTGTCAGTTCTTCGAACTGGGACATTTCGTCCCTACCACTCCTTTCCTACCACTTGCAATTGGAATAGTGCTTTAGAGTGATTTTGTATGATAATTCTATTATTGCTGTTACGCCCCACAAGAAGATCTCAAGCTACTTGATAATTATCTTGAGTAGTTTCTAAGCTTTTGGTCACTCGTGCCACGTTTTCTTTCAAATAGCTTCTTAAAAACCGAAGCTTTTGAATTCTAGGGATCGAGTCATCACCATGAATGATTGCTACAAAGGAGTCTCTGAAAGCTAACCATTCCTCGTAGTCTCCGGAAAAGGTGGGAAGGTCGAGTTTCGGCAATCGAAATCGCGATCGCTGTGACGTTATTTCTAAAGAAGGAGTCCGCGCAACTGTCTTAGTGATTCAAGTTCGCTATCACGACGGATATTTAATTCAGCTTCGAGCTGATTTATAATATTTTGCTGATTCGCGTTCTGAGATGAACTCTACTCGATAGCTATTTAATTCGATAACTGCTTATTAATCAATACACTTACTTGCAAGATTACAGGCATACGATTGTTGATCTTTGTTGACCTCGACGCTTCTCAAAGCCCCTGCGAAGGCGACGTTGTGTTTCAAGATGGCTTGCTCGGCAATCCTCTTGTCTAAGTTCACAGAGGTCTGGATGTTATCTGCTACCGATCTCGTTGCCACCGGTGTCGAGAGTGTGTTAATTGGAGAATTATAGATTTTTACGGGTGAAGGTGTACTCTGTTTGGCGTGAGGACTTTTGCACAATGATAACTCTTTACGACTCTGTCCTTCAATCCAGGTTTTTAGATTATATGCATTATTAATTGCGCAAGTAAAATATTTTTCCTTCTTCACTCCATGATGAAAACAGTATTCATTAGTAAAATTCAGTTTTTTAAAACTCATACATGTTAGTTCCTCCAAATTTATAATCTGCCTGCTCATAATATTTTGTAACAGTTAAGCTTCTTCTCGGCCACGTGTATATATGTGACCTGATGTTTTGGCGACATTACGAAGATTCGAATGCAAGTGCTTCACTGGGACGTCTCCCTCAAACTATTCGAGTCTATGAAAAGAACACGTTAGCCAATTATTTTTTTGTCTCATAGCACTGCAGAGATCCGCGAAAGGAAAGGTGGTGCTGATATACAATGTGCGATAAAATTATGATCCTCTGCTATGGCATCCTTTTCTTTTGCAATACACAGATTTTTGAGCCCGCGAAAACCTTAAATGTCAATCACGTATCCACAATTGATTCGCGCAATGATTATAACGACAATAAACTGGACAGTGGTGACAACGATTTTCGAGAATTGTGAGTATATGTAACAAACGAGAGCAAAGCGCAGCAACGACCGACTCGTGAGCAACTAATGTTCTGGACGAAATGAAAGATGCCTGCATTACACACTCGCACTTATATTAAAAATACCGGTTCCTCTGAGTTTACTGTTTTCCTAAGCAAGCACACACATACACAGGTGTGCTGAAGGATGTAATAAAATTCTGAGAATTAGAAAGGGTGAGAGTTATCCTATCCTACATAGTCAACAATAACCTGTCTTAACGGGTCTATCTCCAAAACGTTATCTTATTTAATATAAACGATGCAATTTACTATATTGCTGAGTAGCACTTCAAATCGCAACGCGATTCGTAGACTTCCATGGCTCAAAATATTCCAGTAAGAATAGCAATTTGCAGAGCTCAGAGGTAAGATAAAAAACAAATAAACAAAATCCTCCTTTCTGATCATATCGGTCAATATCGTTGCTCTCATGTAGAAAGTGAATTCCGCTTTCAGAAAATAGTGTTTGATAACAATCGACATAGAGTTTATTTTTAGTAAAATCCAGGTGGAGAAGTTTAAAAACAATTTGTGTACCAACAACGTAAAATGATAAAAAATTAATCATATAATTCTGAAAATTGAATAGATTAAGTGTTTCATCCCCATTAAAGGCTTTATTATCGACAAACCCAATGATTATTTTTTCAGGTAGCTAATCAAAAATAACATTCTCCAGAGTTTCCCTGTGAACACCGCAGTGTAAAGTAAGCGCCTTAACCACGACTCTGGTAATTGGGTACTTTTTTGTTCCGTGAGTAAGTGTTTTTGCGTGAACGAGTAAAATACAGATTTTTGGCAGATTTTTGAGCGGCACACGAGCAGTGACACTTCTGCAATATGTAAACTGCAACTTTGTGTCGGGTCCATGAGGATTAGTGCATCTTTTGTATGAACGATACGAAGCCTCATCTCGACACCGTTGAGAAGAAATTTTGTTTTGATTGAAAATCTCAAACCAGTTAGATCTATTGTCTCGCCTGCAGAAAAATAAGCTTTGCGTGTATCGAAGCCTGTATTTTCTGACGCCAAGTCCTCCGTTTTCCCTGCAATGTCTACACACCACGGTGGCGATGTCAGATGACTGCTCTTTTTCGCTGGTCCATAATTGAGTAATGTTTCCAAGTAAGCTCTGTAAGCGTAAGCATTGTTTTGCGGGGAAACAAGTTTTTGATTGGAGTACACATCGACCTGATTGAACATTGAGTGAAGTAGATTGTTTATGACCCCTAGGTCTTCCGAATTCACTGTGACCTGGAATGACAAATTCTATTGGAGAGTCGTCGGTCTTGAAAAGACGGGTTTGTAATGGATCCATTGCGAGCCTTCAATAAAAGTCTGTATCAGTGAAAGCGAGAAAAGATTTAATTCAGTCTTTAAACACTCGCAAGAGTGGGAATGTAGAAAAGACATACTAGAATTTATTTATTTCCGAAAATGTCAAATTATCAAATGTCAAGAAATTGACGAATTTTTGAAGTTTTTGTTTTACGTTACTTCTTCCTCTTCTTATTTTTTCGTTTTTTACCAATAATGGGAGGTTATTTTTCGTAGTTTTCTTCCTCGTCTTCTTCTTTCTCTTATTCAATTTACGCCCAACTTTAAGCCTCTTAATTTATTTTTCCTCTTTACATTTTCCACACGCAACGTTTGTTATTGCGCAAACACCCGTCAACTGAGCTCTCAAATTTCTCTCAGAAATTTTATATCTAGATCCGCTCCTAAAATTTTTAATCTTGTCAAGTGCCTTTCTTTTTAAAGTATCGCCAGATTCCTTAAAACGTGTTTTGATGGCGCGTTTAAGTATAACTTTGTCATCGACGTCATTTAAGTTATGATCACACTTTTTCAACTTCAAAGAATCAATTTTTTTGACTGATTTCGAAAGTAAAACATCTTAAAATTATTGTGTGATAATTTCATAGAGATCGGAGCAGTCTAAGTACGTTTATTTCAGCGCGCTCTCCGGCGTCCGAGATGCACTCTCACTCGAGCGAACAGGCGTATGCGTGCTCGGCAGCTCTGCTCCTTCTTACGACTCGTGGCGAGTATCTGAGGATAGAAAAGTTCTTATAGAGAGAGAAAAAGCCCTACAAACTGCCGAAAAAAATCCGACGAAGAAAAAAGAACAGGCGAAAAGGAGAGCTCCAAAGAAAAAAGATACTCTGCCGAAAAAAGCCGTTTTAACAAATAAATTAATGAAAGAGCTGGCAACGTATTATGGATTAGCAATTCAACGACATAAAAATTCAGTCGAGGATATGCGCAATGCGATCTGGACAACGTATTTCCATAAAATCTCGACAGACGCCAACCCGCAGCATATGCACTGTCCAGCAGGTGCCGCCTCGTGGTGCGAATACCGAAAACACGAAGCGAAAGGATCCTTAAAAGGATACAAGTATCCTCCTGCTCTCGCTCAAGAGGCTCAAGAGATTTTAAAGCCTATTTATGAAGATCTAACAAAGAACGAATTATTGGAAAGGTGTCAATACGCAAAACAATAACGAAAGTTTTAACAAGAGCGTGTGGGTGATGTCACCTAAACGCGTATTTTGTGGCAGAGAAATGGTTGAAATTTATCTATTTATTTAAATGTAAACGGGAAAGCCCTTTGCACAGTGGCCCAGAACCGTGCAGTACGCCAGCGAGCGCGATGCAGACCACGTACGCTCAGCGAACCGCCGCAGTTCTTTTTGTCCCAGGAAGCCAAAGAAAGCAGAAGAAACTCCAGAATGGAGGAAAATGAATTGTTTGAAAAGGCTGAAAAGACACTGTATGGTGCCGGCATCGACGGTTAGTTGTAACTATGATTTTTTAATTATTTTTCACTGACAAAAACTTTAAACGCTTTTTTCTCAAAACAACTTTTCTTCATACTGTGTTGATCTTTTCTCCGAAACTATTCGACGGATTCTTACGAAATTTTATATACATATTTGGTACACGTATGACTACTGTTGGAACGAGGATCATGTGAAAATTTTGATTTTTACTACTTTTATTAACCGAAAAGTCACTCAAAAAACTTTATTTTTCGAAAATTTTATTTCGACAGCCGCCATTTTGTTATTTTTGCAAAAAAATTAATAATTATAGATCGGACAGTAGCCACACTTATACTGAAACCAACTATTTTTGGGTTCAGTATAAGAAGATGCGATTTTGAATATCAAAGTTATGTAAAATGAATAAAAAAAAATTTTTCATATACTGTAAGAGTGATTTTATCAAGCCCTGAAAGAATCATATGAATATCTATTATAGGAGTTGTATGAAAAGTCCCGAAAAATAGATAATTTTTCGGGCGTGTAAAGTGGGATGATCCCTTAAAACGTGAACTCCCGCTCGCAAAGCTTCCTTGCCGACAGTACGAGCACCGCGTGCCAGTATTAGTAATACACGTCAAAAATATGAAATATTTTTCAATTGCATCGGAACATCTCTGCGAGATTCAGCTAAAATAACTAAATCATCAGCAAAGGCCAAAAGTAATATTTCGAGCAGCTCACCTAAACCTACCCCTGATACTTCATGATCCTGATCCCTGATACTTTCATGATCCCTGAAAAATGTTCCCATGTTGTTTGTAAGAAGCAAGTAAAGTATAGGACTCCTGATTTCACCTTGCGGCGTCTCCATACTGATCTTAATAGGATTAGAATTAACTCCGTTAATATCGTAATACAAGTACATTTTTTCGTAGAGTTTCATAATTACACTGAGTAGTTTGCTATTCAGAGCTAGACCTTGGAGCTTCTTCCAGGGAATTTGGTGTTTTGCTGACGGAAATATATGTTTAAAATCAACAAAAATGGCAAACAGAGTCCTATCTTTCTTTCTTATGATCAAATGGATCGCTGTTGCTAAAATAAATATGTTGTCAATGCAGCTTCTTTCCTTTCTAAACCCAGCTTGCCCATCAGGGATTAAACCTTTGATTTCAGTATAGTCCTGAATTCTATTTTCTAGAATCCGAGTAAAAATTTTCGTCAAATTATTTAAAATTCATATAGGTCTATAATTACCACGGACGTTTTTGTCTCCCCTTTTATTAAATACAATCGTTTTTATTTTCCTTCAACCTTCTGGAATTTCTTCCGTCTCTGAAATTTTATTAAATATTTTTAACATTGAACTCAAGACATTAGAGAGAACAAACTTATAAGATTCATTGGTTATCCCATCGGGCCCTGGGGCTTTACAGTTTTTAGCTTTACTTAAACTTTGAATCAGTTCGTCGAATTCTATCTTACCATCCAGCTCAGGATTATTTCCCCTGACCAACAAATTAAATCCATGTGATTTTTGATTCGTAAAGTGTGTAATATAATAATTTTTCCAAACTTCAATAGGAATCTGACGATTTGAATACTGTCTACTTATAAATTTCTTTATGGTGATCCAGAATTCTTTCGTATCTTTTATATTTATTAATGCCCTTAAGTCTTTCTCTCTGGCTTCTTTTTTCTTATTTTTGATTAATATTTTATACGCTTTTTTAGTTGCATTATATTTGGTTAATTGTACATCATTAAAATTTTTCTCTGTAGCATTTTTCAAAGCTTTATTTAATTAATCTTTAGAAGTTTTAAATTGTTCATCCATCCAACTTATATTTCTTGTTTCTTGATAATTTGGAATTACTGGTAGAGTCGAAAACAACCTCGAACTAGATACGGCTACTTCGATAGCTATTTCTAGGTTTAAATTTAGTTGTTCTATCGAGTCACTATTGATCTGAATGATTTTAGAGTTCTCCAATTGTTTTATATGGGTGATTCTCTGTATTAAGGTCACTTTTGATAGAAGCAACTTTTTTTGAAAAAATATCCTGAAATTGGTTTTTTTATGACGCCTATTCATTAGTGCTAGAATAAACGATTATTAAAATATTTGATCTTAAAAATATATTTTTTCAATCTTTTTAAACAATTTTTTGACAGAGTTATCGATTTTCTTTTAGAATTTGGATTCATGGACCGATTTTTATAGAAGTGAGTATTCTAAAGTTTTTCGGGTCACTGATTCCGAATTTTATAACAGAATTTCAAAATTCCAGATGGCTGATCCATTATGACGGCTCAAAAATTTCAAAACATATCACCATTCTATCTTATCCAATATAGTGGATTAAAAATTTTAAAATATTTTTTTTATACGAATGGTTGTCCTTTCGTATTTTTGGTCGCTGCATGCAATTGTGATAAGCTGGGCGAATGAACTTCCTAGTACTCTAAGATTCAAGAAAGGATTTCACAATTATCAATAAATTTTTGTTAAGAAACACTATAATTTATTTAAATTAAAAAAATTAAAAAATTTTAAATGCTCCCAAAACATAAATTATATTTTAACGTATACTCAAATATGTCAGTACGTTCTTTTAGTCTAATAAGGCTTACAACAGAGGAATACATCTCTAAAGCACGGATTTCTTTTTCGTACGTCTCTTTGTTTCTTTGTCAACGTTTTTGTTCTTTTTTTATTCAGTTGATCAATACTGAAATAGCAGCATCTTCGTTCTGCAGCGCAACTGTAACAGTTCATCTCGTGGAAATAAAGTGAATCTCCACCTTTTTTTCAAATCCATTGGTGAGCAGGCATTGTGCCTTTAAACCTCCATGGGCAACAGAACTGTCTGCAGTTCTTTTAATTACTGCACCTACACCATCTGCAGCACTTTTGCCATGACGACCTTCTGAGAAGTTATATGTGATTTTATCTATTTGTTTAAATAGTTTGGGATTATACGTAGAGAGAAGGTGACTTTATAAAAAATTTGCTTCGTTTTCTGAGTGGTAGTGCTTATACTTTCTTTCAACTGAGTTGAAATTACTTCACTGAAGATAAGCTTCTGGCTTCTTGTTTTGGCTTTGGAAAGTTTTTTTTCAGCCGCGATACGTTTCGCTGTAAACATTTGTTGGCTTCAATGAGATCATTATTTTGTAGTTCAGCATACTTTAAATCTCTAACAGTTTTGCTTTTTAACCGCAAAACTTTTTTTCCGCCTACTTTCTGTTGCCTGCTTACATTTGCAACGTTTTCCCGTGCAGTATTATCACAAATTATGTTTTCTTTATTCGCACTTACTTTCAAAGGAGTCGTGATGCTATTATCTGTCGAAGTAGAAATCTTCTTTTTTTCGGGATATTTTTTTACGGCTTCCCTATTCTTTTTTCTTTGCTCTTCTTGTTCCTTTTTTCCTAAATCTTGAATAAGTAAAATTTGTCTATCCTGTTTTCTTTTGTTTATATTTTTCTTGTTCTTAGGCCAGATATACAGCACGTTGCAGAGGATCTTTAAGAATTTTTTTAGTTCGCTCTCTTCTTAAAGCATTTTTTCTCTGCGCCTGTCTATTTTTCTCCTCAATTGTTTGCACTTTGCCTTCGCCATAATTTTTTAAACTAAAATGCTAGAATTAGAGTATATTAAGAACGAATTAATACATTTTTTTGTGCAGAATTTACATAAATAATATTTTTGCAAAACTCATATAACCTATAAAATGAAGTACCGTAAAATTTTGTAAAAAGTTCGAATGTTTTAACATTATTTTCTAAAAGGATCAGGAGAATGAAATAAATGAAACCTAAAAATAACAAAAATTGTTCAAAACTACATTTCAGTAATATATTTTCTTCTCCTTATGACATAACCAATTAATCAACTTACCAAATAAACAGATTCCATCACACAAATACACTGAAATACACGTAGTCGAAACTGACAGCTCAGAGCCGGATTACAGCTCATAAGCGAGGTCCCAAATTATTGTTAATTTTTACCTTCGAACTTCTCCACGACAAAATGCAATAGATATTTCATTCCTGAATAATTTCAAGTATTTCAGAATAGAATAGTGTTAATTAGATGCTTTGTTTAATAAACAATCCTGAGGGACATGTTTAACCTATTTGTATTTCAGCCCTGACTTTGAATTCTGTGACGTGCGATTACAGGACGTGTAATCAAAGCATTGATTGTACTTATTTAGAAGAATAAATTGAAAAGTTCTTTGGAAGAATTATTCACTATTACTCCCTTTAAAGATGATTTTAATTTAATTTAACTTAAAGATTTCAACTTAAAATTCTCTTATCTTCAAGTGCGACAAAATAAAAATCTATATAAAAGAATAATAGTTTTTGAGACATACTTTTAAAAGGTACCGATAAAAATTTATATTTTATTACCCTTAGTTTTAAAAATCCTCCACAAACTTAGCAATTTGTAAGCGGAAAACTAGGAAAGGGCATTTTTTCAAGTGTTTAATGCTTGTTTAATATATTTTTCGGTTAAAAAAATCTGTGTTGGTCTTATGCGTTTGGTTCGTGTTATTAAAACGATTAATTTTACGAAATTATAAGGCAATTCAATAAATATTTACAAAGATATTACACGGGGAAGCAAAAGTGACCTTCATATGGAGAATTACCCATATATGATTCCTCTTTCTGTGCATCCCATTTATAAATTTCTTGTAATTTAAGATTATTTACCTGTATTTTATTTGTACTCTAATGAGCAGTAAAATTCAATTCGATTATGCACATAAAGTGATCTGTGATTGCAGGTAGCCCAATTATTTTACTATTTACTATATATTTTATACAAGACAAGTTAATCCAAATCAGATCAATAGTGCTCTTGCCGCTATTATTATTTGTAATGGTAAAATTCGCTGGTGTATCACCAGGACGTCTACTATTTAAAAGCAACAAACTTTCAGATTCCATAAGACTCGTCAACAATCTGCCTCTATAATTTATTTTCGTGTCCCTACTTTCTCCATCTCCTGATGGAGAAACATCGCATCGATCCTATTCAAATTTCCCACCCTTAAATTAAAATCTCCGATTATGCATAGAATTTCATCTCTATTACAGTTTAGACCGCGTATGCTCTCTCCTAATGTATCCGTTACCATATCAGAGTCTAAATTACTACTATAGGCGTTTGATTCCTACTTCTAAATGTCTAAATTCCTACTATAAGCGTTTGATTCCTACTTCTTAGTTTGATAAAATTCCACATGTCTGTAAGTTCTGTTATACCTAGTAAAGATATTTCTTTTTTGATAATAGTTAAAATACCTCCGCTTGCTCTTCCTAAGCTGTGATCCATTTCTGCGACGTGCTGCACCATCTGATAAACTGATAGAAAGTTTCGAGATTTTTCCAGGCTTTTGCATAGCCAGGTTTCAGTGAATCCTAGTATTTCGTAGCTGAGAATACGATCCTGTTGTTTCTGGTCGAAGTTTATTAAATTTCCATATCCTCCAATATTCCACATAAGAATTTTGAATGGGGTAGAAGTCCTATGGCGAGTTTTGTTTGGACGCGGAAAATTTTGGCTAGTTGTTTGTTTTTTTATGCCTTATCATCTTTTGGTCCTGTTTCCGCTTAAAACAGAAATTTTTCCAAGTTGTCACCTTCAACTTTATCCTTCCTCTTTTTGTATTTCCTTTTCTTTGTGTTATCCAGATCAGGTATGTTTTCTTCTTCGCTTCGATCCATATTATCATCGCTAATTTGACCTATCTTTCTCGCTGAACGTGCTTCTTTCAGGAAACATGCTACTTCATTCAGGTAGCAACGTTTTTCCTCAATCTTCATGAAATCGTCTCTTGATTGAACATTTATTTCGAAATATTTTAATCCTTTGTATAGTGAAATTAATTGTTTCCTGTTAGCTAACGTGGTTTTGTCGTAGTCGTTTTCGATGAAAACTCTGGTTCCTTTAAGCATAATATTTTTTCTTAAAATCTCCGACTTTTTCCTGTACTTAGTTCTATTTATCCAAGTATCCAGAAGTTTGTCAAATTGAGAAACTGACATCTTTTTCAGAGTTGTGATATTACCGTCGTGATCGCCCATTGTTGAATTTGTGTTTACCTCTCTGTTATCGCTATCCCAACTCCTGATCAATGTTCTTTCGAGTATTAGAGACACACATACACTTTTTCAAAACTGTATTATTGTATACACTTTTCTTCCAATTTTTTAAGCAGAAATGAAAAATCGCACTGAGCACTTGAAAAATAGTCCGTATATTGTTTCCTCTTTCACTAAGAGTCCCGGTGGCTCAGGTTCTCACCTGAGTTTGAGGTTCTTACCTGAGACGCACTCTCGTGCGTCAGGCTTCCGAGTAGGAGGACTGGGGTACCCTATGCCTGTACCAATGAAAATTTTTCTATGTACTTCAACCAGGGCTCTGGTGGTTCGGAACCCACCTTAAACTGTAGGTCCTCTCAAAAGAGGCCAGTGTCTTCCCAGGGAATGACTCTATATCAAGGGGACTATTGCTTGGGAATCACTGGTCGACTTTGAGAGGCTCGGAAAAGAGTTAGCGATTTCCGTGCGAAGAGGCACCATGTCGAGGGGACTATCACTCGCTGGTCGCTGGTCATTTTCGAGTAATTTACACACACACACACACACACACTATCATTCCACACCGGGGCAATGCGCTGAATGTGGTCACCTAACTCCACGATCTCAAAGGATCGCTCCTCGAAACCTATCCTACCCGGAATTTGATTTTCGGGGGCTGCTTCCGACACATAGTGGGCAAAAAGCACTTTTTTGGGACAAAAATCAGCCGACTCCTCAAATTTCAACGAATCAGAGCTTTTTTTAAATACTCACGAAGGATCGTACTTTAACGTAGAGGTGCACGTTTTTTGAATTTGTTATTTAATAATTTGTTATTTAACTTAGAAATTGCAATTGGTTATTTTTGAGATATTTACTTAGCCCCATTCATTGATATTTCTGCAAAAAGGTATAGAATTAGTAAATTTACTTTTTTTGAATAAAAATGTAACTTGTAGATAAATATCCTGCATTTTGTGAATTGCTATATACAAATTAATGCATATAACTGTTAACTGCTGCATTTTCGGAATCCGAATGTATTACTTACATAGATTTTGTTATAAAAATGTAAAGAATCAATTTTAGTTGCGAACAAGCACGGAACAACAATAATAGTTAATAGTTTAAACAATTTTTACAAACAAATTCACTTATTTAGCATATCCATGCATCGAAAATTGTTCTTTTCTGTGGAATCATTCATTTTCATGTGAAGAACAAGAATGGTTCACATTAGAGTTCCATGAAACAACATTTGTCATTGTTACAAACAATTTTTATAAACAAATTCATTTTCTTGGCATTTATATGCATAGAAAATTTGTCTTTTCTGCGGAATCGTTTCTTTTCATC
This sequence comes from Euceroptres primus, assembly GCA_037177015.1. NCBI lineage: Eukaryota > Metazoa > Arthropoda > Insecta > Hymenoptera > Figitidae > Euceroptres > Euceroptres primus. The sequence continues at coordinate 15,615 of JBAGKK010513815.1, forward strand.
TAAAGAATAGAATTTGTGCTCAACTGACTTCCATCCAGCAACATTTATCATTGTTGATAAATGATATAAATGATAAATTATATAAATGTTGTTGTATGGAAGTCAGTTGTGCACAAGTTCTATTCTTTAGATGAAAAGAAATGATTCCACAAAAAAGAAAAATTTTCGATGCATAGATATGCCAAATAAGTGAATTTGTTTATAAAAATTGGTTAAACTATTAACTATTATTGTTGTTTGGTACTTGTTCGCAATTAAAAATTGATTCTTTAAATTTTTGTAACAAAATATACATAAGTAATTCATTGCAATTCTGAAAATGCAGTAGTTAACAGTTGTATGCATTAATTTGTTTATAACAGTTAAAAAAATACAGGATAATTATCTACAAGTTACATTTTTATTTAACAAAACTAAATTTACTGATTCGATACCTTTTGCAGAAATATCAATGAATGGGGCTAAATAAATATCGCAAATATAACCAATTGCAAATTTTAAGTTAAATAACAAATTCTTAAATAACAAATTCAAAAAAGGTGCACCTCTACGTTAAAGTAGGATTCTTCATGAGTATTTAAAAAAAAAGCTCCGATCCGTTGAGATTTGAGCAGTCGGCTGATTTTTGTCCCAAAAAAGTGCTTTTTTTCCCACTGTGCGGCATAGTGTCTGATGGCTCGCAAAGTGGCGCCTCTACTACTGTGCCGGGAGTATGTCTGGCTAGGAGGCTGTCGTATGTCACAGTGGCAGATGCTCGCCTTGCTTTGCAAAGAGGCGTGCGTCGGTTACTGTGCCATGGCACATGCCTGGCATCTAAGAGATATATTGCGAAAACGTTGGAAACAACCGAAAAAACACCGAGTTCCAACTCTGTGAGGGTGCTTGAAATTCAGTGTGTTGCTCTGACGTCAAAAACTAGGGTATGGCACAATGGGCATTAATGCCTGAGCGCCAGAGGATACCAGGAAGCTCCTGAGGCCTCCTCCCCCACTATACAACTTTAACTTTACCTTTTTTCCTTACTCACTTTTTCTCACTTTTTACACTATTATAGACTACTTTATTAACTTACAAACACGGAGCGTCGTAAACCACGTCTGCTTCAAATACATGCCAAGATGGCTCCCCGCAGTGCAAATCTAAGTATACAAGATACTTTCTCGCTGATTGGAAGAAAATAGTACCCGCCAATTTTGAAATCTTTACTGATTTTTTCAAGTTTTACATAACAGTCTTTTTTTTATTTGAAAACTAATCTTACTTGTTCTCGAACAAGTGGTGCTTGATTTACGGCTCTGACCAGCTGGCTTATCTGTTTGTAAACACCGGGCCGAAAGAGAGAGACTATGGGTTTCGTCCAGCTACCAGCCTACCTGCTACCGCTGACGCTGCAAAATCTTTTATGGCCTCTTTGATCTTAAGCTCCGATAGTATGGAATCGCTTTTAAGTATGAGCGAAAAAGAATATTTATTAAGTAAATTCTTTTCACCAATTTTCAATTCTTGGATATCATCTTCGTAATCTTCTCCAAACTCACCCTCTCTTACTAGACGAACCGGTACATTCGTCACTAGATTTTCCTCTTTAGTTAAGAGTACCTGTCTTACGTGTAGAAACGCTCGAGGAAATTGAATCTCGACGAGTCCTACTGCCGAGCGGCTATGTAAACGGATCTCATGCTGTAGTTCACTGGTGAAGTGTATTGTAGTATTATGTGAAAAATATTTCATACTACTATTACTTGGAAAGATTAGGGGAAATTGTTCGTTTTCCATGACAATCCTTTAAAATCAGACGCCGGTATCCAGGGATTAAATTTCTCAGAATAACCCATCTACTTTACAAATAATTTTTTTCAACCTTTACCCCTACTTCCTAGTACTCGTTGAATTATGAATTCTGTCTCGTCATTATCGTTTTCTTTCTTATTTACACCTGACAGTTCGCGTTCGTAGAAAAAACCACCTATTTCCTCGCCAGATAACTCGTGCAATCCGTAAAAAAATGCAAATAGTGACGCTAAGTGATTACTCGTTTTATCACAAAAAGCTCCTCCGAAAACTTTGCCTCGTATCCTTTCTCGAACACGCCTTTTTCACGAGTGACGCGTATATAACCCCGAACTTGTATTTAGGCTTTTTTTTTACCGCGTGTCGCTTTTCAAGCGTATTTTCTTTGGATATTTAAAAGTGTATTTTACGCATTTTTTAAAGTAACCGCTTACAGAGGCATCCTTATGGTAGAAAGTATCGCATTATTGTAAGAATGTACAATTTTCTGTAAAACATCAATACATCGATGTGTATTGCGATGAGTAAAATAACGCGAAATTTGTACGAAATTTTATTCCACATTTTAATAAAATTCTTGAAAAGCTGATCCGAGAAACTCTTCGTCTCTATCGCTCTGGATACACACGGGTACTCACCTTCCATTTGGTTTGAGAATATTTCCGGCTAGAACATTGAAAGCGCACCCCCAAATACATTTGACGAGTTTAGCACTAGCCGTACCCAAGATGATTAGGATCGAGGCGAGACAGCACATGTAATGCAACGGTATTTTTCTCGACAATGTGCTTACGTGCGATTGACGCCATTACAACCTTATAACTGGTACCTGCTCAGCACCATCAGCGCCCTTTACATTTTTTATAGGTACATAAACAAACAAAAAACCATCGGTAAGAAAAATATTTCTTCTGAAACAACAGTTATCCGGTGCAGATTGTTTTAAATCGAGAAGAAGATAACCATGAGGTTAAGATGTTACATCCTGATAGGCTTCCTGCAAAAAAGTGTATCTGGATATATTTGCCGTAAAAGATGTTGAAATTGTGTTCGATCTCGAGGGTTTTTAAAAGCAATAACGTTATTAAAATTAAGTGAGATATCCCTTGTCCGTGATCCTGATGAAATAAATTCTACGAAATAAAAACGACACTGAGATTTTTATGATGACTGCCTTTGGTGAACAGATCTACAATGGTATTATTTGAAGATTCTCGCATGAATGATAATAATAAGCTTAGCTTGCTTATCGTTGAAATAATCAGCGAGCTGGGGTAATCCTTAATGAAATTCAATACTTTTACCATATTCAGAATAACCCGATTATGATTCGGAATAGTAAAAAAGAATACGTTTAAAACGAGTGCCACACCTGGAGTCGAGACAATGTAGGAAGTTTTTTTTATAAAAACAGTTTTTACAGCCATATAGCCAGTTGGACCACAAGTCATAGAGGTGGGTCAATTTCCAGCGTGTACCAATTTTTGTATTAAATGATAAATAATTTAACTATCATCTTTAATTTGACTCAATATACGTAACTATTTTTTAAAAAAATTAATGCTTAAAATTATCAGCTGATAGCAGCGCGCCAAAGTACGCGGATCTTTTTTTAGATTTTTCATCTCCACACACGCACCGGGCTTTAACAGCTTACCTAATCCTGGTTCAAACGCCGAACATAAGCTGCTTTTTGACGCCGCGTTCTGATCGCAACATCTTAGCTGATTTTATGCGAGCCCGCGCCGAGCCGCCGCCGACCCATCCGACCGCGACCGCTTCGAATACTGCCTAATTTTCACTTGTTTATTTTCACCTCTGAGTGCTTGCAAACAAAGCTGTGAAAGAGTCTTTCTGTCTTCTAAGAATATCCAAAAAAATAGCACTGCAATTTCTATAGGTAAAACGTGTGCAAATTGTCTGTTTATCAGAGCTCAGCAGGGGCATTCTAACACTTTCGCTTTTATCTGATAGAAATTAAGATTATAATCTTAATCTTTCCTAAATATACTTCCGCAAGGTGTCTGAGGATAGTGAGGTGGTGATGATAGGTCGTGATTGTGATGAGGAAACAACGATATGGTAGGTAAGATATTATTTTTATTTTAAAATTCAGAAATTATTTCAGGAAAAAATTTTCAAGTTTGTGATTATATTTTAGAAACAATTGGCGTTTTTTTTGTATAAAACTACATATTTAGTGCCTGAAAACAAAAACAGACATACAAATTTACAAACCATTTTCTTTCCAGGGCGTGCACAAAAGATTAACACTTTCGTTTATCATTTTACATTTTACATTTTTGTGACTAAATTAGTATGATGACAAGGTGAAAATTCGCTGTTACCTGATGAAATGTAAAATACCATTACAGATGTTTACTAAAGTTTACCCTTACCATTACAGATTACTATTACAAATGTTTACTAAAGTTGAACCCACACCTGTTGAATTTAACAAGATGTCCACAGCCTAAACCTCCACCCAACCACAACTTTTTTTTTAACACTTGTTATTTGACTGGTAATTTCTTGCAAGAATTAGTTGTTGACATTGAGAAAACTTCATCTTCTTCACGGCTCCTGCTGGTGCGCCACTTTCGTTGAATTTAGATAATGACATCTATGATAGACATGCACGTTTTTTGCGGTAGTTGTTGTTTTTGTAACAATAGCAGCGTTTGTGTTAAAAATAAGAATATGTTTAACCGTAAAAAGAAATGATTTAGAAACTCAGGCGAAAAAAGAAGTTTAATGATTTTTGCTTTCAAGTTTCAACACGTTGCATAGGTGACTCAAAATCAGGTGCTGGAAGTGGTTTCTTATCGCTATCCTATGCGAATAGGTAAATACTATGGTAGAATTGGAGAGCGATGCTGTCACAAGTAAATTCTTCAAACTATCATCAGATTCTTAAATTTATTTCCCATGTAGATAAGCCTACCGTCGAAAAGGTTTTTATTGTGAAAAATACACAGCTTTGCAAGGATAGTTTTACGATATTTTTCTTCTACATACATAACGAATGTGTTCTTAGATTGTATGTGAATATTTATTTTAAAACGCAAGGCTAATAGCGGTGCACACTTCCAAACAGATTATCGATAGTTGGGAACAAAATGCATAAAATCTGCTTAGACGCAGAGGATAAGTATGCACATCCTAAAAGCGATTAAACATAGATCTCATCTATTGCCCCAGCAACGCCTTCAAATATTAAACAGCCTGAGGTAATCCTATGGCGGTGCCGGTGGTCTCAGACACAGAGAGAGATCCAGACGGATTTTGACCGTACTTTGCACTACTTTACACTACTCTTCAGGAAAATTCATATAACTACCTTCCTCCGAGACAAGGGCTCAGTGCTTGACTAGCTTCATCAGTGATGCGTCAAGCAGCACAACCAAACTTTTTGTCATTTCTCAACTCAATTTGTTCGTTTTTACTCATTTTTAAAATAATTACTCCGTATGAATTTTCAAAGTTAATCAAATCCGATTTTAACGCGGGGGAGATTCGATCGGAGGACCTTCGATTAATAGCGAAGTTCGCGCTTTTTTACTTAAAATCTGGTAGACTTGAGAAAGCCGCTTCTGCGGTTTGTGGCAACTCGCTCCTCCAGAGTGCAATCGAGAAGCAATCACTGGAATACGTGGCGCAAGTCAGCTTCATCATCGTCAGCGATGAGGCTCGTGGATCTTTCCCCGGTGCCACGCTCATCAAGCTCAACTTCCTTGTCTGATGAACAGTACCAGCAGCAGCACCACCACCACTACGAAAACCACAATTTCGTCACCCAGGACAACAATAACATTAACTCATTTTTAAAATGATTATTACGTATGAATTTTCGAAGTTAATCAAATCCGACTTTAACGCGGGGGAGATTCGATCGGAGGACCTTCGATTAATAGCGAAGTTCGCGCTTCGTTACTTAAAATCTGGTAGACTTGAGAAAGCTGCTTCTGCGGTTTGTGGCAACTCGCTCCTCCAGAGTGCAATCGAGAAGCAATCACTGGAATACGAGCGCTGACCACAATTTCATAACCCAGGACAACATATCGACACAGGAATCGGCGCGTAATCTCTGCTTACGTCTACCAACTGCGTTGAATACGGTTGCGAAGACGAACCCGGATTAGGATGGCGATTTCTTCCTGGGCGAAGTTCCGGCTGCCAAAGGTAACGTCGGTGCCATGATGAAGGTGATCACCATAGATGACGAGGAGGCGGAGGACGTCGCAGAGATAAAGGAAAAGAAATGTGTGAATGAAAAATTCACGAGTGATTCCCGGGTGTACGATATTGTGAATTTAGTGAGTGATGATGACAACGATATTAAAGATATCGTGATCTATGTACGCGATCAGGATATATCTGCTGAAGTTTCTCAAAATTTGTGCCAGAGTTTCCCCGCAGCTGAGGATCTGCAAGGGGAGGCTTTGCTGCAGCACACATAATTCACATTAAAAATAAAATTTCAAGTAAGCAATGCTGTAAAAATAATATAAATATGAGGCATTATTTCTCAAGTGCACCCAGCCCAAAAAATGAATTTCTCTTAACGGGCTCTTACAAAAAGTTTAGTCCTATTAGATGGCATTTCAAAAAAAGAAAAAAAAGGTTGAGCAGTGTAGTGAAAAACTCGCTTAGGTGAAATTTTTTTACTTTGCGTTTTCGATAGATTTTTTCCCAATCTTTCGAACGAAATAAACATAATTTTAAAAAATTCAAAATTTAGCCATCGTTTCTTAAAATCAAAAATATTTTTGATTTTTTTTTAAGTTCGACCCTTTTTTTCTTTTTTTTATCTAAAAATAAATCTTGAAGTGCTTATTTTCAAATCCTTCAATAACAAAATGTCGTTTTCTGTTGTTTTTAAAAAATTCAATTTTAAGCATCCTGGTAAATTTAAAAAACATTTTCCTATGCGCGAAAAAAATTCGGAAAATTTTTTTCATGTACAGTGTTTGATAAAAACAATATTGTTGAAACGGCAATTCTAAAAAAATGTTGTTATCTTTAGAATTTTTTGAAAATGTTTTATATGCCATGCATAAAAATATATTTATATTCGAATTAGAGGCTTTTTGCGTAAAGTACACAAAATTTACACGCTCTTCTTCGTCAATTTTTTGACTAAACTGATCAATCTTTTTTTCTGAAATGCCATATAATAGGACTAAACTTTTTGTAAATTTGAGCCCGATCGGAAAAATTCATTTTTGAGCTGGGTACACTTGAGAAATAATGCCGCATATGTTACAACCCGAGAAGAAGATAAGGGTAATTATATATATATACATGGTATTGTGCAAGAGGCTAGCGAGCTAATTAGATCAGGTTGGTAAGGCCTGATCAATTATTTATTGTGCAATCGTTGTCACTTGTCAAACCTATTACGTTTGCGTTACACAGTGATAAAACACTTGATTTTAATTCACTTTAGCTTATTATAAAACACACAGATGAGATTGTTCACTTTGCTTTTGTTCACGTTACTTTTGCTACGATGGCCGCGATCCTGGATGCTCTATATTGTCCACGCACTAGCCGAAGGTATCCCGGTTACTTGTACTCAAAGGCCGCGATCTCGGATGCTCTATAGGACTCACGTGCGAGCCTTGGCGATTTGTTCGCGAGATACTTATTAACAGTTTTCTTGGTTGGAGACAAAAGACCACCACAGGGCAAAATCCGGGTTTTTTTTAAGTGGATCAATTCTATTGGAAGGAGTGACCCTCGCAAAACTGTAAGAAAGCACGTTCGAAGCGAATCGTTACCGCGGCGTGATAGTGTTTAAGAAACTTGATCCATTCTTTATTTCATTGATTTAATTATTACGTCATGATTTTGGTGAACATGAGATCTCTTCGTCTAATACATCTACAATTATTTATTCCTACTCTTCTCTTTCCCTTTTCATAATTCGATAAGCAGCAATCCATGATAATAGAAACAAATACATTTGTATGTGTTTACATTTATTTGTTTTGTCTTCTTATATTGTGTGTCTGACTACACAAGTAATTATCACTTGTTTGCATCACTTTAGCCCACGACGCCGGTTGCCTATCTTCTGGCGTTATGACAGAAATTCCAAAAGTTTCGGGTTATAACAGTCCTCCCTCCTTAAAATACTTCATCGTCCTCGATGAATCTTCTATTTTAAGTTAATTTAGGAGAACAAGTGATATTTACTTTCTCTTGATAGATGATATAGTAATAGCTATCATTGCTAGACAAAATTTCTGAGATTAATGTGAATTGACCTTTTTTCATGATTTTTTTATGCAACACTTTGAAGTTAAAAATTTAAATTAATGAAAAATTTAAAGTTATTGACTCAGTCGTCTTCAGCATTGGGATAATATGGATTGAGAATTAGTTGACATATTGTCTGCTAGTAATTGAAGACATGAGAATGACAACTCGGTAAAGAACATTTGAAGTTGGCCTCTAAATTAGGTCATTTTAACTAGTACTTCGGGGGCCAACTTCAAATGGTCTTTAACGAGTTTTCATTCTCATGTATTCAATTTTACATTGGTTGTACACAAGTGTTACATATTGAAATTATAAAACATAGTGTTAATTTCAATTAGCTCATTTATTCAGTGCAATAGGGTCCACTTTCATCGACTCCTATTCTTGACTTGAAATGACGAGGATCAGTAAATTGACGAGTACTCCGTTTAGTGGGTTGTGGTTGCAGTTTGTATGATGCAGACTCATGAAAATGGCTTCATCCTTTTCGTTATATGAATTGGTCGATGGTCCTCCCTCCTTAAGATTTTCGTCGAATCTTATGGTTGAGACTACTATGGTATCTCCTTGCTTTGTTGTGCTGTCACACGCACAAAACAGGCCTATGGAAGCTTTGAAATCAGGGAGAAATGTTAGTATTAGTATTTCAATTAATAAAGTTCAATTATAAAGTAAGATAAACAGATACATAGAAGAACATAAATTTTATTGCTTTCAAGTCAAACTGACTTTATTATGATTGTGAAAGAGAATGCTAAAATACATTCCGACTTTAAGTCCCGCATTCAAATACAATTATATAGGGCTGATTCCACGTGAGATTTTAATCCAAATTTTTAATTGTCCTGAACATTTTTTCTCTTGTTCTAGAGCGAAAAAAATCGGCACGTATTTTTTTTAATATGATATGGATATTTTACAAAATATCGATTTTTTTATTCATCGGATCCAAACAAACAGCCCTTTTTCAAATGCTTCGTGAATCGCCCACTTTTCTACTGACACTTAGCCATTTTAGGAAAAAATGTGCCATGAGATTTACTTTAAAGTGCAGTGGCTTCGGCGCGGGCTAAGTACGGATTCGAGAGTGTTTTTTTTTCTATACGTTTTACTTCTTGTACTATTGTTTGATGGTTTTTACAGTCAGCTACGATGAATAATAGTCTACGAAATACAGGAAAAAATTTCAGAATACCACTTTTAAGCAAAGAAATTATCATGTAATTTTATTATAATTCTTATTTTCATACAATACTTTCAAGAAACAAAAAATCATAATATTTTAATTTTTCACACTTTCTTCATACATTTTTCGATAATCTTTTTTTTTTTCTTATGCGAACCTGAGAAGGGGACAGTTTTTGAAGTCGCAGAACGAGAATAGCTTCTGATTTTGAGTTCACGATCTCAAACTGGTTTAACGCAATATACTTTGTGAATACCCGCCCGCGAATCGTGCACGCGCGTTTACACGTTAAAAAACATATTTCAGAAAATTTCCAACGGTCCACTCTAAAATTTTTAGACGGTATTCCATATACTATAATAACAAATTACAGAAAAAATTATTCACTTTAAATAATTCGCTTTTGAGATAATTCAAATTGTTTATGAAATTGTTGCATAAAAATGAATAATTGTTGAATAATTCGTTGAATAAAAATCCAACGAATAGATTTTTTACCATTCAAACGTGCACTTTGAAGTAAACCACATGGCACATTTTTCCCTAAAATGTTAAACATTTGTAAAATGTCCCTAAGTGTCAGTAGAAAAGTGGGCGATTTACGCAGCATTTGAAAAAGGACTGGTTTTTTTTGGAGTCGATAAATAAAAAAATCTATATCTCGTAAAATATCAATATCATATTTTTAAAAAATACGTGTCGATTTTTTTCTGCTCTAGAACAAGAGAAAAAATTTTCAGGACAATCGAAAATTTAGATTAAAATCTCACATGGAATCAGCCATAGGTATATTGTGAATATTGAACTACTTCAATTATAAAAATTTTGGTATCACAGCACTCAAAATGGGAGCATTATAGATTTGCGTGACAGGAAAATTTTATTTCGTATTCGACCTAATAAATTTTCTCAATTAGCGAAATATTGTGTACTGGTCATTTGTAAGTTTCAATTCAAAGAGTTAAAATGCACTTACGCTTTTTCCTATCAAGCGTAATCAAGATTGTTTGATTATGTTACATTAATACGGGATAATTAAAACCACTGGCTTACAGCTACTAATATGTTTCTACTAAGAATTTAACAGTACCATTAAATAAAATTTTTTTGGTGATAAACAATAATAAAGCGACTCTAAAGATAGAAACATACAGTTGGTGATAGTAATTATAAGTAGATTCGGGAAAGGTGGTAGGAATTCCAAAAAAATTATTTGGTCAACCGAGCTTCCAGATCCAGGGAGTTTTCTCAAACACTCATGCCATTATGTAGTTTGCCTGGAAAGTGATCCTTTTATTAGTTGTAATCCTTCTCCAGCAGCAATATTGTCGCAGGTTGTATGTGGTTCATCTTCTCTCTTAAGACGATAGTTTCTTTTTCGTGATAGTCCGGGTTCGAGTTGGATGAGTAGATACGGCATCATAGAGTATCCCGAGTTATGAATCCGATAGCCACTGTACCACAATGCTGTGACTTGATGTTTCTCTATGCTACGTTGTTGCATCTGTTCATTGCAATTAATATCTTGGCGGGCAAAGTTATCACAAAAACTAGACGTTCCATTGTTGTATAGATTAGTTGAAATATGAGTAGGCTTCATGTAGTACGCCCATGGGTCTGCCTTCCATAGCTGTTTCGCTGCTTGTTACGTTTACATTTATTGTATTCTATTTTCGTTGTTTGTTTGATTTTTATTTTGGAAAGAAATTTTGATTTCCTGTCCTCCCTCCTTAGAATTTGTCATCGTCCTCCATGAAAGGCAGAGTTTAGTTTCTCAGTATAATCCGGATTCTGGTTGCCAGAATGCATATTACACACCTTTGACTGGGATGATGAAAATTTTATTATAAGAGAAGTAGCACGTTGCAATTTTTGCTGTTTTGATCTATGAATTTCTTTATGTTTCTGGGTTTAGGACTTCTTGATTTGAATAGTTAGTTTTGAATAATTGAATAGTTAAGTGATTGAGTTTCCCGAGTTCTTGAGAGCTTTGATACTATGTGACAAAATTTAGAAGTCAGAAAAATTAGAAGGAAAATTATCAATTGTTATTTATTTTGTACAGTTTTAAAATATCCAAAAATTTAATCCAGAAGTACTGTTTATCTATATTTTGTCTAATAAATTAATGAAAGTTTTATATCTTAATCGTGTTATATTATGAAATCATAAGTTTCTTTATTTTTGTTTAACAGTTTTAATTATTGTAAAAATGTAATTGTTTATACAACAAAAATTAATAAGGATATAAAATATGATAGGGTAAAAGCTAAAGTGATCACTTCAACTTATTAAAATAAAAGACTCTCTTTGTTCATTATTACCAATACCTCTGATATGCCTTAAGGAAACTCAGAAGAATAACTTAGTAATGGTTACTAAAACGCGGATTGAATTTTGTTGTACATTTTGTGCCGAAATTCAAAACCTTTATAATTAATTTTGTATCATGTGTGCATTTTCGTACAAGTTTATTACTTTGATTAATTTGTAATGCTTCCTAATCTCTATTAGATCTGACATTATTCACTATTTATCTATCATTCATTTTCTTAAAGTTTTAAAAGTAAAATTTTCTATATGTGTGTTTAAATGAGCAACTAAACATCAGATTCATATTGATGGACTCAATAGCATTTGTAATTCTCGTGACTATCTATTTTGTCAATAATAATTGTAGTTGACAGCAATAAAATTTTTGTTGTCAAACATAGGTTTATTTGTAAAATTGAATTTAAAATTAGTAGTGTCCGACAATTTGCTTTTTTGTAAAGTTCCGGTTAGATTACCGTGACTCGAGATTCTAAATGATTCCGTATTTTCTTTTCTTTCAGAACCTTAAATAAATTGTGGAAACCGATTCTTAAATTTCTTTTTTGCAATTTTTCGAAATGATCATGTATGACAATTACCGTATAGATTATATAACGTTTTCGGGGGCTACTAAAACCTGACTTAACTTAGGATGTTTATCCTGGATTTTTTGAGAGTCAATGGTCCCTACGTCTACAAGTAACGGCCCTATAGGGATCGTGATTTCAAAATCGACAGGAAGTAAATGTACATAACTTCCTTCTGAATATGTCAAATTTTCCCTACTACAATTTATATTAGAATGCAATTTTATTTTAGCTAATTTTGAATACATTGCTGATAACGGAGGTGAGGAAACTCGAGGTGAACTATATTCCGAGAGATTGAAAGCAAAAGCATCAGATATAGAAGATACTTTTAGTTGAGGTGTATAATTTGCGGATTTGCATTTTTGAGATTCAGGTAATACTTCTTGAGGTGTGAGTAAGTTTTCTAATGAACTGTCGTCACTATCACTATCACAGCTATTATGAGTCCTGGTTGTTCTGTTCTGATGAATTCCTTTTGTTCGCATTCCTCCGGAAATAGTTTCCGAAAATATATCGGCGTTTTTGTTGAGGCACTCTTAGGTACAGTATGAGGTGGAAAAGCTGTCAATTGTATATCTAAACTAGGAAAAACCCTTCTTTGTTTTTGAAATATTGGAGGAACTGAAACGATTCATTGGAACTATCTTCTGATTCTGTGCTAGAATCTCGATATCTAGGACGAATTTGATTTCTTTTTTCTTGCACCCATTGGCGTTCTAAACGGTTAACAATAGTACTTTCATCAAAGAACTGCAAGATTTAGTTTATGAAGTAAGATTTCGAATACTAACTTTAGGTTTAGGGCTTGTTGATTGAGAAGTATCTGTCTCAGATACAAATTCTTTTGGCGTATTTTTTGAGAGTTTGGTTTTTGGTGTACTGGTTACGGATTTAGAAAGGGGTTGAATTTTGTTTTCTTAACCTTGCTTTGTTTTTCTTTTTTGCATTTTTAGTAACTTGGCATACTCTTCTTTTTCCTTGTTACTTAGAGTATCTATTGGGGCTACTTGTGAGGATCTTATATTTTCGCGAGCATTTATAGATTCTTTATCAATAAAAGGAATAGGTATTGTGGGGTTTGAATGGAGGACCATATGGTTCTCCCAGAACGAGATTTTAACCTTTTCTTGCTGAAGATATTCCCGCCCTAACATTCCATTCATATTTATAGAAAAATTTTGCGCAGCAACGTGAAAAACTGCTACAAAAGCTCCTAGGTTCAGTATAACTGTGCCTAAAGTTAAAATACTGACTTTCGTTATTGCAGTGATTTTAATGGATTCATTATCTGATACCAGCGTGTCCTCATTTAAGGCATCTAGCCTTAATATATTGATGTCGGCTCTAGTGTCAACCAAAAATAAAGCCTTACAGTTGATGGAATAAGGAGATGAAAATTCTACGACTGAGGATTCTAGACTGAATTTTATGTAGGAAATTTTTAGCGTTTCATTAGGATTCTTACGCTGGCTTGACGCTCCTGGTTCTCCGTACCCGCCGCTGCGACCGGTCGGAATGCTCGTAATTTATTAGAGCAGCAGACTGGGAACAGGATGAGGTATTAGATCCACTGCTAGAATAATGTGGATTTGGATATCCATGATTTTGCATAGGAACAGTAGGAAGGTATAGATTAAATTGCATGTATGGATATTGATATTGGGGGATTAAGTTATATGGAAAAGAAGATGTTCCGGATGAATAAGGACGTTTCATTATTCCATTTGGGTTTTGTTTTAGGTTTGATCTATCTGTTCGCGAGTGTTAGGGGTGTTTTCAAATCGCACATGGGGACTAGGGCTACGATCCCTAGGACCCGAATAATTAGGTTGCAAATATCTCGATTCATGAAATTGATTTATAGGACTCTGAATGCTCAATTGATGTCCGGATTCGTTTACGAGCTCAACTTTTAGGGCTGCGTCTAGCGTCACAGGATTTCTAGCTTCTACTATCCCTGATATTCCATCAGGCAGTCCCCTAATCCACAACGTACTCCATCTTGAGTGCAACTTAACTATTTTTACTTAGTTACAGTAGTTTTATACCAACTTTTTTACCCCACCACTTATTGGTTTATACTCAACTATGCAATCATGAAAAATTAAGCAATATGCTGACGTTTGAGCGGGAAAATTTTCACTGGATTTAAATTTTAAACGAACACCAACTGGTCCATACATATTTCAAAGACTCATTTTGTTTTGAACAATCGATAATAATAAGAGACGCATACTCTATAAATTTGTTCTCTCAATAGCAATGGTAATGGTTCTTTACCATACAATAAATCTCGATTTCTTCAATTGTGTTTTACAGCCCAAACATGCTTTAAAGTAACTGGAAGTAAAGAATATTCATATAATTCCCAAGATCGAAAACTTATTAGAATAGACGGATCTTTTTCAATATATTTTAGCAATTTAAATTTTCGTGCATTAAATAATCTAATGTTTGGCAATAACGATTTTATTTTATTAATTTCAATTTTATACTTCTCATTTAGAGCTCCTTGTAAGACAGGATTTGCATCAATTTTTGATTTTGTTAAAATACGTTCATGTTTAGCATTGACAATGATTTTGTGGTAATCTTCAGCAAATTCAAATATCATGCTGAGCAGTACAGATACATCAAAATAACCAATGGCGTTGGTGAATGATTTCTCCTTGTTATTTGGTTTAATCCAACCAGTATTCTGTATGTAACATAATTGTCCTTCCATGGCAGCAAATAATCAGACGTTGATAAATAAATTCATAGACAAAAGTACAAAAAATCTTGAATCTCTTTATTCTCTTCTGCTTCTTCTTTTGACTTTGAGACCTAAGCTTATTGGCAGCTGAACGTTTTGAGGTGTTAATGGTTTGAGAACCTGTTGCTGACTGATCTGCCTCGAACATGGTACTGGACTTTTATAACCGAATCCAAGCTTCTTATTCAAAAGAATATTCATTATCGCAAGGATTTGGTATGTAATCTGATTATCATAACATCTCGTTCAAAATTTACTAATTGACCGTCTTGATCAACAATACGGAGATGTATATGATGAAATACCTTAATCGCGACTGGCAAGTACATTACATAGTATGGAATTTCTAAGGTTTTATATTCTGGTGGCACGACAGGAAAAAATTCATGAGCAGTATGTACTTTTTCGTCTTTAATGTATGCACCTGCAGTTATACTACACTCAACTGTGAGAGAATTCACTTTTATGATTGAATCTAGTTGATCAGATTCGTAATGTCTATCAGCTTCTAATCTGCGAGGAGAAACTCACAGAAAATGGACAATAGAATCTTCAGGCTCGAAATTTATATCTCGATTGCAGTAAGTTTCACATTTTAAAGTATTATTGTTAGGTTAAATATGAATTTTAATACCCTCGTTTTTTAAAACATTCTGTAGATTACACTGTATATCACATATTTCCTATCTGTAGGTATAGTAATTACTTTATCGTCCACATAAAATTTATTTTGACCAATATCCATATTATGATATAAATTAAAGGGTAAAAACTCTACAAGACCAAGAGCATAAGTTCCCGATAAAGTTAATCATCCTTATCATCAAGATTAATAAAAGCTGATTCTCGTTTATTAGTTCCCCTCACTAGTAAGACACTTCGCATGAAAACACCGCGAAAATGTGGAATTTTTAATAATTTGGCATATCTAAATAAATAAAAATCTGTTAATGGTCGGTGAGGTAGCTTCGCTTTTAGTTTTTTGGATAACACTTAAGACGAAGTCCTGCTCCATAAGTATATGGCTTTAGATTAAGTCCTAATCCTTCCGTAAATAGTTTTAAATATAGACCTTTGCCTAAGGCAATTGATTCCAAAGTTTCATTGTGACGTTTACTCTCTTCGAGTTGTTGTTTTGCAACATTTGCATCATTTACCACTTTGGCTGTACCTGCAGCTCCGCCAGCTAGTGCTCCAATGGCACTAAGGCCAGCAAAAATGGGTGTAAGGAAAGGTAAAATTCCACCAACTTTGCCCGGTATCGGCAAGGTACGAGGTTTATTTACATTTCTCTTTCCATCAGCCTTCAAAACAGCTGCTCGTGCACCATTATGTGCTGATTTTATAGCTGCATTGTCATTTTTACTAGCAATCATTGATTTCTTTGCAGCTATAATAATTTTTCTTAATGACGTAGTTGGTTTCCTTTTAATATCCATGCCGAATTTTGACTTAATTTTGATGGCATTTTCTACTACGAAAGCAGCTGCTTTCTCACCTAACCCTGCGTCTCTGGCAAAAACACTTTTTATCGCTTTATCTCCTAGCACTCTGACAGCTACGGTTCTTGCCTAAACGTTTTCTCGATTTTGTGAGTAGGCGATATCGTGCTCTTTGCAAGCTGCGTCAGGAGGATTGATGTCTGGATCATTCCTTGCAAGTCATTTTGCTAATTTCATGCCTGGTCCACAGTACTGGTAGGCAGGAAGATGTAGCTCGACCGGAAGTCTATTGAGGACTGTGTTAAGCAGACCTCTACCACGTATTGAGGTACGCTTACGACTGACTCTATTTTTGTCTCCGTGAACGATCATACCTCTTTGAGAGATGTTTGCAGACTGTTCATCAGGTCTACATAAAAAATGAATTTATAATCTTTTTCTCAGCCATAGCCAAGATGCAGTTTGAAACACAGTCTACGAAATGACCTGTTGTGAATTTTGATTCGCTTTTAAAAAATGAGAACAGAGTAGAAAAGCGTCATAGACATTTGCTTCTGAACAGAGTACGGGCAATATTTTGTGGTCCTTCGAACTGTATTACCTTGTCAACAAGGTATTACCTTGTTGACTCTACTGATAATTCAGAATGGATTAGGATTTGAAAATGTTTATGTCTACTCAAAATCGATAAACCAATCAAAGTATAAATTATTAAAAGAAGCTATACAAGATGGTTATAGAATATGGTGTTGGTTATTATCCATTCAAAGAGCATGCAGATGTTACGATACCAAGTGAAGTACAGCCAAATTCAATAACGTAAAGCATATATATATATATGATGATGATGATGATGATGATGATGATGATGATGATGATGATGATGATGATGATGATGATGATGATGATGATGAT
>JBAGKK010513816.1:0-13768 GCA_037177015.1 Euceroptres primus
TTTTTTTTTCTTTCTCTTTCCCTATTCTTTGCTCCCCCCCTCCCCCCCCCCCTCTCTCTCTCTCTCTCTCTCTCTCTCTCTCTCTCTCTCTCTCTCTCTTACTCTGATCCTCCTTCACGGAAACGCAAAAGGCGTTTTTGCATGAAAACCGAGGGCGTACGTTTGTGAGTCAGTAAATTTATAACTTTAAATCTCCTTCACTAAACTTTATAGTTTACTGCTTCTTTCGTCAATGAAAACTTGTAAAATAACGTTTAATTAAAAAAATGTTAATTAAACTAATTCGCTTATTAATGTCGGGGATTTGATAATTATGAAATTCCGCATCAGTACTTTTGTACTCTTTTGTGCATGTCGTATAGCTGCGATTATTAATTATTTATCTCTTCTCCTTTGTTATTATTCCATTTTACTCAATGAGAGCTTTAACTTTTCACCAGTTCGAAAGTTCGAGCGGCGACTTGAGAAACAGAGTCGGTTATGGAATTTTTGTTTAAAAAGTGCAACCGCAGAAGCTGAGGACAAGTAATGGCGTATTATAACTCGCTACCGAGGGTTTAATTCCTGAACTCCTGCAGAGTGTTTCTTCAATCGCCTCCTTGGTGGCGTAATAGCTGTAAAAAGTATGCACAAAGTAGGATGCCCCTCTTTTGCACTCGTTTCCTCTCGGCAAAAGTTAAACGCACTTTATAAGAACGATCAGAAATGCAAGAATCCAGGAAAACGGGTTTCCGCAACGTCTGACCTTTTTATACTTATCCAAGAATCATCGATAAGATCATGTAGTATTTATGTCATGAAAGGTCGTTAAGTCTACAATGCAATTTGTAAAAGAGACATTTTAATTAACAGGAGAGCAATTAAAATTCTCTGAAGGTTAATTTTTGACAGTTTTCAATTTAGATTCGGATTGCATGATGAGCGAAATCATGTCAATGGCACTTTAAATCAATATTGCACTTCGGTGGAAAAGCCGGCAACTCCAATTACCAAAATCCAAATCACGATCTCGCGGTATAGGCTGCACGCGATTATCCCGTAATTTAGGAATAATCGTGAATTAATCGTTCATTTCAGAGCCATCGTCGTGCCAATTTTCGTCTTCCGATTGTTGGGAAAGACGTCATCATTTGCCATCGCGCCGGGAGATAATAATTACAAAGTCGGAATGAAAGCAGCGTTTATCGTGTCATTTGCCACGATGATTAACGGTCCGGAGTAATTGGTTTCGGCTGTGAATTTTCGTGTTACTTTTCCCACGACACTCGTGCCAGACAATTGCTCGCTGCGAGAACTCGGAGATACGCCTGCATATATAAGGAGAAAATAAAATACGACTAATGTGGAAAGAAGAGCTGTCTGAATCTGGGCCAACTATTTCCGTCGCTCCAATTGCATACAAAATCTCCGCAGACTCCGAATTGGCAATTTCCTTGCTATGAATAAGTCACGCAATGAATGCCCGGATCCCCTTTAAATTTTGGTTCCGGATTAACATTTTGTTTTGCTTATGTCTTCTGGCTTCGAGTCAAGAATAATTTCTCCAAATTCTTTTAAGAGTATTGCATATTTCAAAGATATTATAGAGATAAATTTCATTGAGGATCTATGGTAATGTTGTTTGCGTCGTGTTATATTTAATCGAAATTAATAACGCCTGACTAATTTACGTATAGCGTAAATACGCCAGTTTCTGCGATAATTATTTATAGCGGATTAAAGCTGCGCGCACTTTATGAGAGTCCCATCTCGAAGGGGTAACACGAAGAGTGACAAAGAATGTCAACGAGAGAGGAAATTTTATTCTCCTTCGTTGAAGGCGACGTCGCATCCATGATCTATAATTTGGAGCTGGTCCGAGGGTACGGGGCCATAAGGTACACTTACAAATTACGACGAATAGAATTCAACCGATGGCGACCTAGCAATTTGGGAGGGCAACGGGATTAAGTTGCGTCAAAGACTGTCATTTTCTCCAGGACCAAGTAGAAATTAACATGAAATGAGAAGGGAAGAGACTCCCTGATGTATAGAAAAATGGCTCTCCTTCTTCTGCTGATTCTGTTGTCGATCTTTATATCAGATCATCAGAAGAGCTAGATAATTTTCTCAGGGAATAAAGGGTTTTTATCTTTGGGTTATAAAATCTAACCTTAGACAGAAATTTTTCAATCAAATATTAAAAAAAGTTCTCTTAATATTTAAAAAATTCTGAATTGGAGAATTAGTATTCGTCTAAGCAGTTTTTTTTTGTGTAGATTGCTTTTATATTTGGACTAGAAAATATTATCGCAGCGTTGATCGAACTTTGTCCGAAGCGTTCATCTAGAAAGAATACGATTATATTCGGCTATTGATTTTCGTTAAGTGCCTTTTCATCCCGATACTCGTTACTCAATGTTTAAGAGACCGTATAAAACGTTTGACCAATTAAATAAATTCGTTTGAACAAATTTTACCAAAAGGTTTGAATTGATTTTAAATTTAAATTCTGACTGCTTAGTTTAATTCTTCAAGACTTTTCTAAAACTCTGTTAGCTATGTAAAATGTACAATTTATATTATAGATAATGCGTGACAAATGGTTTGTTTTTACTAATTATTATGTTAAATAAATTTGTTTCCCAAAGCACCGATAAACTTTTAGGGTTGTAACAATATACGCTTATTAATGTTTCGTTCGAGCGAAGCACGCGTTAGGAAAAGTGTTATTTTTGGAATGGTTATGATACCTCTGTTAGACACAAAGCCGCTCCCACGTGTACATGCGTGTCATTGGTTAATTTTCTCAAATGTATATGGGTCTGACTAACTCAGAAATTCGAGAGTCTCGTTTCTCCCCCCATGTTTTTATCTGATTAAGTGGCGGCATCGCGTTTTAGGAAATACTTGAAATGGGTATTTATTGTGACAATATAGTGGTTGAGGCCTTGAAACCGATGACTATCTGCTCACGTGCCACCCCTATATCCATGCCCATTTTTTTCCCCTTTAACCGAGTTTTAATACCACGAGTTTGGATTAAGAATTGATTACCCACAAAGTCCACCGCCAGGGGATGAATTTTAAAAAGGCGGGATGAAGCTTGAGAAAAGGAAATTAATCGCGAGGACGAAAATAACTAGAGAAATTCAATTGAGGTCAGCTGCGTCCTTTCTACCGGAAAATACATTTCGCTTTACTGTATCACGCAGCCGAATCTGAACGAGAAGCGTGTTTTTAAAGCCCAGCCCATCTCTTATCTTAATTAAACGACTCGGATCTCCGAAAAACCTCATTTTGCATATCCTTGAAAAAATTAATTGAATTGTCAATATTCTCTATATATCTCATTTATCACTGTGGAATTCTAAAGTGAATGATTAATACATTTCTAATATGCAATAATGCATCTAATATGAATATATAATCTACAGGACAGATGAATTCGAGTTCAAGGAAACGGGTATGTTAACAAGATTTGTATTTTATTTTCAAAGAGAAACTGTAAAACGGGTTAGAAATTCCTATCTTGTTCGTTGAATGTTCGCCTTCGTTACATTGAATCTTAGCAACGTGTAGCTAGAAACGTTTTGCTCGTGTCGCTGATTCAAGCGGGTTAACGGTTTCGTACATGTCTCCGGAAAATAAATGTCGCGCTCGCATAAGCGAAACTGGGCGCGACATATTCAGAACAAACAGTTGGAGCAAGAGCAAGGAACGGGACGACGTCTTGCCGTCATTTGAGTCTGATGATAAATGTCGCTAGGAGAAAATGGCCAAATGTTACCATACATCATTCGGATAATTATATTATTCGAGTTCTAGTGGATGAGTATTTATAGTTGCCAGAACTCCTTATGTTACACAGAACTCCCAAACGACAGATATCCCTAGAAACCTCTCGGATATCAACCCCAAATAGCTCTTACGCCCACCCACATTTCTCAAACCGATACCAAAATAATAAACGTTGAAGAACCACTTTAATAAGCGTTATTCAAATATATCCTTTATATTGAATATAAATATAATTATATTTATTATATTAAATATAAATATATTTATTATATTAATTATATTTATTTATATAATATATTTAAATTATTTATAAATATATTTATTATAATAAATATAAATACAATTATAAACAAAGAATATAAATATATCCTTTATCTTATCATTATTATAAATACATAGGATTAACATGCTAAATCTAATATGGCTAATATGTACAACTCACTTTAAGTATATTTTTCAATTTGATAATGGGGATATAAATAATAATCTCCTAGCATATCATAAGATTCAGAAGTACTTCTACTTTACCGAGGATGAGGGTGGAGTTTTATGCGACCTCTGTACAAGCATTGAAAAATGTTTAAATATGTGGGTGCATTTTAAAAAATTGGTTAGACCTCCAAACTTTGTATCAGTTCAATAGTTTAAAAGTAATAAAAAATTCTCGGTTGCCCGTGTCTTTCTTCCAAAAAGTGGTAAAAGGAATTTGTTTCATAAATGCAAGTTTGTGCTTTCATTTAGTTCAAAGGTGGTATATGAAAATACGAAGATCGGCGGTACAATTCGGCTGGTTCAGCAAGTTATATGTGCTACTTTTTCAGTTTTGTGCAGTTGAGTATTTGTTTCTTTTTTAATTATTTATTTTTTAAAAAATTAGGTTGAAATAATATTTCACAATAATGGATAGTTTTTGAAATATAACTGTATAAAATATGAGGATGGCTGTGAGAAACCTGACCTCACTTTTCAGTTTCTATTATTTTCGATTTTGCAGCTCAATCGATGACAGAGCTTCCAAGATAGATTCAGATCAGTTAAACTGCTCAGTTGGGGGTAGCCAGTAAATTAAATATGACCTTAGAATTACCTTAGATATGACCTTAGATATGATTTAGAATGTTAGATATGACCTTAGAATCTTTGATGGATGTTGAACAAATTATGAATCCTCCTAAAAATATATTTTGTTAATATTAATGTTGATGTTTAATTGTTTTATTTTTTCTCTTTGTTTTAACTTTCAAACTAATCTGAATTTCTTAATTAAACTTTTTTTTCATACTTTGTGATCAGAAAGTATTTTTGAATAATTAGGTAATAATTCTAAATATAAGGTAAGTATTAAATGCATAAGCATAAGCTATTCGTAAATGCATTGATCATAATCATAGATCATTAATCAGTATCCTCTTCTAATAATAGTAAATATTTACTCACTGTGGGTTTTTTGCTCTCGGATTTTTCGTCCGTCATTTTAGATCCGAAATTTTTAATTTTCAAATTTGGACTTTAGGTTCGAATTTAGCGACGTCGAAAATTCTCGAGTATCAAGCTTCATGCGAATCAAATCACTTTTTGCGTTTTCGGTTCGCAATTTTGAATCTGTTATTTTGAATTTTCAAATTTGGATTTTGGATTCGAAATCAGCGACCCCGGAAACCCCCGAGTGTCAAGTGTAATGCAAATCAAATCAATTTTTGCGTTTTAGATCAGCTATATTGGATCCGCCGCTTTGAATTTTCAAATTTAGATTTTGGATTCGAAATCAGCGACCCCAAAAATCTCCGAGTATCAAGTTTCGTTGAAATTGGGCTGATAGAAAAATGTATGCTTCAAAGAGTTAATTTGTTTTAACATTTTGAAAAGTCTCGTCAGTCCTTAAAGACAAAAATGTGTAATTGGAAGGCGTTAAAGTTAAAATCTTTAGGAAAAGCCGTCTTTTCAGGTTCTTGGCAAGCATAGCAATGCATTGAATTACCGATAATAAGGAGAGAACAATTTACGCGAACCATTGTGTCCCGTCAAGGAACCACTACACAGGCTTCTTGAGAGCTTTCGCCAAGGGTGCATTGACGTCGCTTCTGAACGCATTCTTGAGAGTGCACGTTAATTCACAGATTGTCGTAGACACGAGAGCCGCCTCTCAGAAACGTCAAGAACACGTCTTGTTCCACTGACTCAAAATGAGACTGAAAAGTCCCTCTCGATGGCCTCTACACTCTAAACGTGTTCTTTGCTCGAGCATTTACGAAAGCTCTCGTTTCAAACATGCCCTTTGTTACCCCTAAACAAATCCTGACAATCGCTGTTTCCTTGCAAACGTAATTTCCATTTAATCTTTTAAAAATTACTCTCCTTGCCTTTAAACTGTCATCAGCACTCAAAGCTAGACTATACATTTTAATCATTGATTCAATAAACTTGTGACTAAAAGCTGCTGTTTTTAAGTACCTGCAAAGTGCACCTCACATCCCTTTGAGCTTCTCGGTATCAAAAATGAAATCATAAAGTGAAAAAAGCTTTCAGATGAAATGGATGCATGAAGTAAATGCAGTTTGGGAACGTTTATAACGTTGGTAGAAAGAATTGACGATGAAATGCATAACAGATGGCGCAGAGTGACGACTTGTGTAGCTATTGCTTGCGTTTCGTTGACAAGTCGCACAGTTCCCTAGCTTTCAGCTTCGGTGATGAATATTGCCGCTCCAACGGAAAGCCGTCTAATTCTAATGAGTATAAGGGCGAGCACGTGCAACTAACTACCTTCAAGTGAAACAGCTCGTATTATCAGGTCGCAGATGTTTGCTTTCCTATCTCTCTTGTGCTCTCTCTCTCTCTCTCTCGCCCCCCTCTCTCTCTCTCTTTCTCTCTTCCCATCTGCATTTATCCCCTTTTTCTTCCTTTCTGCTCCTCAGCTTCTTTTCTCGTCCTTCCATCTGTCTTCTACCTGTCTATCCGTCCGTTCGTTGGATACGCAGCGCAGCTTCCCTCTGTCTGCGCGTTTACCGTGGTAATGCGAATTTGTCGGATTGAAAGGCAACTGGAGAACTCGGCAAGAGACCCACTGCTCGACTTGCCCGAAGGACTTGCCGACTAAAACTTATCGTTTGCTAGACACTCTGACATTCTGCCCGAAGCACTCTTGACGACGAATGTCGTTTTAACGTGGATTCCCATTTACAGATAAATGCAACCCCGTGTATTTCTGGAGGGAAGAACTAATTAGGTAAGAGTCTTTGCCCTAGACATATTTACATCCTTTAGTTAGGTGAAAGGTACAATAAAAGTACACCCTCACCAAACGTACAATAAAAAAGATTATTTAAATAATTCAATCAAACTGATCAAGCTATAGAGCTTCTCCTTTAATTAAAATCCATCTACACGCATCACTGAATCGGTACATGCAAAGCCGATATGACCAACATACATCCATCATTCAGTAAGTTTCTAGTTCTGATGGGTTTTCATTTAAAATTTCCTTTCTCCCGAATTGTTTATCAGTGAGAGTGGACTCTGGTGCACTTGAGCTTTCAAGGGAATCGAGATTTTCTCGTTTTTTGAGAGATCCATCGAATCAGTAGTCACGCAATCGGTAGCTACTGATGGATTGCACTCTCCTCGCCATAAATATGCGAACGTGGTCAGAGGACGAGATTCTCCCACGTGCTGTCTCGTGTGGGCAGATACCGACTTGTAGGACAATATAGTCAGGGGTGGATGGTTGCCGGACGCCAGTATATCTACATTTGTTTGCGTCTGTACCGATACAAGTCAGATCCTCTTTTAAAGGATACAAGAGATTGTCTTGATTCGATTAAAATCTTAGAGAATGTCCAAAAATTTTCCCAACATCTGTTAGGAAAGACCGCTCTTTAGTAGGTAGCAATAAATTTCGATGTTCAAAAAAATATGTATTTTTCCCGACTTAGGCAACCTGGTATCCTAAGACGAGCCCCTTTTAAAAATCAAAAAAGCTACGTAATTAAACACTAACAGATTACGCTTTGTCAGCAGTTTTCTAGCCTAACCGGGGCTCGTCTTAGGAATTTCGCATGCTTAAAATTTTTTAAATATTTTTGTTAAACAGCATAAAAATTAATAAAACGTAAGTAACAATTAAAAGGTTTACAAAATTGTCTACCAAAAAACAAAATAACTTACTCCTTCAAATCATTAGAAGTTATTAAATCACAACTTCTAAAACAGGTAAAAGTTCGTTCTCTGATGTACAAAAACAATTTTCTTTTTTCATTAATTTACTTCCAGTGTGAAAAAACACTTTCAAAATAACTAGAATTCCGCTAAGCATGTACCTTCATACATAAGTGATGAATAAATTTTTTTCATACAGAAATATTAATGGTGGCCTGTCGTAGAGGGTAGCCCGTCTTAGGGAACATTCCCCTATTATTTTTTATATATAATGTTTATTCTACACATTTAATTATTATTATTAAACGTTTAGGTACTTACTCTATATTTATTAACTAAAACTGATAGCACACGAAAAGTTAAAATCAAACCTTCAACACCGGTATCTTTCGTCTGCATTCGGTACATATACAAGAAACTCGATATGTACCGAATTGCTGCCAATCCCGGGAGGAAAATTCTATGATTACCTACTGTTTATTACCTACTTTTGGATTTTGCAACGTCAAATAAAAAGTGCTCAACAACTCACATATAAAGGAAAATAAGGGTCTGTGTCGAAGTATATTGTTCCTAAAACTTCCAACTTTGTTATGAATACAAAAACATAGCCCGGCAAAATTTTATTTAAACAAAAACTATGAGTATAGAAAAGTCAAAATTTTTTTCAACTTGCAGAAAATCAGTTTTTTTCATTCTTACACATTAATTATTAATAGTAAATAAACAAAACCTCGTCTGGTAATGTTTAATCATTGCCGAAATAGTTCATTTTGTTCATTGGGATATTCTCTACAATTCTGTTAATTGAATTTTATTAAGAATCGTTTGTTTAGAGAATATAGACTATACAAATTTTGTTTATTTAGCAACTCCTAAACCAATGATTTTAAATGAAATTCAGCAAACAGAATTGTAGAAAATGTCCCAACAAAAAAAATGAGCTATTGTTTATTAATATTGAATAGAAGTTACGATTGTTTGAGAAAATTAAAACAAAAACTCTAAATGTCAAATAACTATTTATTAGAAAAATAATTTTGACTGAAACTAATTTTAAAAAAATGTACTGCTGCCTCTTCCAAATTGCATTGAAATTAATTTTGGTTTTATTTTTGATTCTTTTGGTTCTTCTTTTTTTTTTTATTCTAAAAACCGTTCTTGAGTTTGAGATTGTAATTCCTTCTTAAACCTGGCACGACTTTGGACGTCCGAAAAAAGGCTATTTTTGCGAATTTTTCAAGCTATTTCTATTAGATATAAATTGATGTATTTTTGGGCTCCATTAATACACTCTTAAATGTGTGAAACTTTTTTTCTATTTTACATAGTTTTTTTAAACAAAAAAAGCGAGGCGAACATAGTATCTCGAATAATAGGTGTGTCCATGGCGTTGATGGTTTTTTTTTGTGAAGGATTACCTAAAACACAAAAACTAAAAAGATTTAGACTCAATAAGAGTGTGGCTATGGACCGAACAAAATAACAAAATGGCAGATGTTTAAAAAAATCGAAAATAAGGTTTTTTTGGTGGTTTCTCAGACCAAAAAAATAGTAAAAATAAATATTTTGACTTTATTCTAGTTCAGGCTACAGCCACACTCTTACTGAGTCTAAATCTTTTTTATTTTTGTGTTTTAGGTAATCCTTTCAAAAAAAAAACCATCAACACCGTGGGCAAACCTATTATTAGTTTTCTCCTCACTTTTTTGTTTAAAAAAACTATGTAAAATCAATAAAAAAAACTTTTCACACATTTTAAGAGTATATTAATGGAGTCCAAAATGAATTACATCAATATATAATAGAAATAGCTTGAAAAATTCTCAAAAATAGCCTTTTTTCTGGCGTCTAAAGTGGAATGATCCCTTAATACTCCTTGAGTATTTATTTTATCTACATAATTATAGGGCATAATTCTTAAATAAATACATAACATTTGTACAATATCGGCATTGGACTTTTTTTAAAACAATTTTTTATGTCGTGCCGTCGAGAATTATACAAAGACTTTTTTTATTAAAATGGTATTACAATTTAAATTGACGATAAGTCACAATCGACAATTAGGTGACAATCTGACATTTCAATTACTTAAATGCTAAAATTCTAACGTAGATCATTTCTAATTCGATCACTTTCAAAGAATTATCCATATTGTATTTGAATTAAACATCAAATTGAAATATTTCATAGTATTATTATAGTTAACATTATTATTATATTTAAGAATATAATTCAATTTCACATAAATTATAATAGCAAAAATTAAATTTCAAACTTATTACGATTATTACTGATAATTTGTACCTTTTTAATTTTACATATACCTAATTGTAGAAATAATATCTTTTCTCATTGAGCTCTTCTGATGTTGAATTCATAAAATCCATCTATTATATTTTTAGAATATTTTCAAAGTTGATAGCTCTCAGGAAATATTAGTTCTTTAATTTCAAAAGTACTTCTATAATAAATTAACGTATAATTTAATTTTAAAAACGTTATCACGTGATTTAGACTTTTTCACTCTCTCCGGAAATTAATATAATAAATATTATGTTTACAATGGTGAATAATAACTTCGAAAAATGCTGTTGTACCTAAAATAAATGCGAGACTAAATTAATAATGAACAAATTAAAATGAGAAAAGAGTGGCTCACCAGAACGAATAATTTATGTAAATTTTATTCCGATATTGTTTAAAAAGATGTCCAGGTTATGCAACCTCTCTGACAAATTTGGAGAAATTAGAATAGACTTCATGATGTGTCGAATCCTCAAGTTTTTGATCGACATTTTTCTTGGTTTATTATATGGCAACCTTTTTTGATAAATTGTGATATAACCTAATGGATAGGTAATAACTTTCTGTTAATTATAAAAAATATAATTTCCTTCTAAAGACAAAAAAAAATTCAGCTAGGAAAATAATGAAGTGAGCAATAAGCGAACACCAATTTTTTTTAAAAAATTGGTGATCCAAATTTAAATTTTAAATTATTCTAACTTTTAATTATTCTTTAAATTATTCATTCATTTTCTGTCATAATAATCAATAAAACTCATTTAGATACAATATGACCACTTTTTTTTTAATCTATATACGAACATTATCGTTTCAGTTAGATAATAAATTTGCAGAAAATGATAGTCATAGAATAGATCAAGAAAGAAGAATGTCGACAAAAAACTTGAAATGGAACATTCATTCATTATGCAAGTCTCATTTTAATTTTTCTAATATTCTCAGAGGTTACATGGAATGGACATCTTTCTAAACATTATATGAATAAACTTCGTATAAATTATTCGTTCAGGTGAGCCACCCTTTTTTCATTTTAATTATTTCATCATTAATTTAGTCTCTTAATACATTCATTACTTTGTGATAACTTTTTTTGGAGTTCAACATTGTAAACATATTTTTATCTGCTATATAATATAATTTATATTAATTTTAGAAGAGATTGTAAAAGTCTTGATTAAGAAAAATGATGTTTTGAAAATTGAATTAAATAGCAATTTTTTACAGAAACACTTTCGAAATTGAGGAACTATTATTTCCTGGGAGCCTTAATGTTTGGATATTGGATATAATTTGAAAACATAAGTTGAATTTTTTAATTGACATTAGATGAACTGAAGAAAAGAAGATTTTATGTTTACTATTTTTAGGAGTAAAATTAAAAAGGTATTATCTTATCAATAATATTTCATACCGTTATAGGTTTGGAGTTTAACTTTTGATAATAATGGTGTAAAATTAAAATTATATTTTCTAAATAATGCTCCATTTAATTCACTCCTTATTCTCTTACGCCTTCCCTTCTCAAGTTTTTTCAAACAAGATTTGATTATACTTGCAAACTAAAATTGAATAGTTATTCTTTGGCTTTAGAAATTGAGAAATTTTTTAGACCTGCCAGTAACTTAGGAAATTTATCTCAAACACAATATCAGATAATCACCGAGAAGTTTTGTAAATTGATTGGCTCACCTATTTTCGATGAATTCGCCATAATTAATATTTCGGTTAATTTTCAAAATTTTAGTATTTAAGAAATATAATAAGTGTCGAATTTTCAACATGTATCTTATCACCAATTTAAAAGAATATTGTAATACGATGATAATCAAAAAATGTCTTTATAAAGTTTTCTCGACCACGTAAAAAAAATTGTTTGAAAAACATCATTGTAAAAATATTACTTTATTGTAAAAATGTTATGTAGTTACTTAAGAATGTATATATATAACATGTAGATTATAAAATAAAGCACAAGAATCCTAGATTCATTTTTATTATTGAATCTTCTATGAGTGAAAAAGTTTAAAATTTTCTAGTTTATTTCGGGACAACGATACGGGAATATTCCACAGGAACATTCAGGGCATTTTCGGGGCAATATTACATAATATTCCACGGAAACTTTCAAGACACTTCCAGGGCAACATGTTCCGGGAATATTCTACAGGAATAATCGGCGCACATTCAGGGTCATGTTCCAATATTCCGCAGGAATATTCAGAAAAAATTCCCTGGGATTATTCCAGATGTAGGACATTTTAAGGTTCCTGCAATATTGCTGGAATGTTCCCTAGGAATATTCCCAATGTTCCAATGGAATATTCCGAGAATGTGAATGGAAGATTCTGTGCTATGGGGAAAGAATCTATGGATCCAAAACTACATTTTTAGAGAGGAGAAAAAATCAGGTGAGTATATCCATTACAGTAAATAGGAAAGTATAAAAATGATCCAAAAAATGGACTAATTTGATTTGGAACAGTTTTAGCCAAAAACAAATGAATATTTTTTTAGTTTTCCATGAATTTTCAATTGTTAGAAAAATAATCATAGTCAAAAAGAGCACTTAAAATTGTTACAGCTTAAAATGGCTTTAGATTCAATTCAATAAAATTTGTCCGAATTTAAGTAAAACTGATTTGATTTTAGTCTGAATCCATTTAAAATCATTCGGGCCGGCGGATGACCTGTTCAGAATTGGCTTGCGAATGAAATATGTTTTTTTAAATGAAAAATAAGGGATCACGTATTTTTTTAAATTAACAGCGATATATTTACATTTTTTACGAATATTTATAAATTTTAAGGGAAAAATTAGTTTTTTGCAAATTTTACTTTAAAAACCTTGCAATGTTTGCAATTTTTTAGATATTAGGATTTTTCTTTTTCCAGTTTGTCAAATTTTTCTCACTCTTTCGAAATCCACGTCGAAAATTAAAAAATAATAAAAAATGGTAAAGTTACTTTGATTTTCGGAAAACATTTTTAAAAATTTCTTAAAAACCCCACGTTTTTCCCCCTAAAATTTTGAGGGATAATAGAGATCAATATAGTTTACTTACCACAAATTTCCCCTTCGGTATTTTTTTGTTTTTCAGGAGAATAAAATTATTTTATATTTTTGCTTCAAAACCTTGCCTTTTTATCAATTTTTGAGATTGTAAGGTTTTTCTTATTTGTTTATCAAGTTTTTTGCAATATTTCGAAACCGAAAACAAAAACAAAGAAAGAATAAAAACTGATAAAGCTATTTCGATTTTTTTTTAACACGAAATTTTCTTCAATCAGCTACCTTTTTTTGTGCCGGAATGTTCAGGTGTGTTGGGTGATGGTAATATAGACTATCTGCTACAAATTTTAAAACTGAATTGTATTTGTATTTCACAAAAAAAAATTCTATTTTTTCTAGAATACAATAAATGCGAGAACAATAAGAAAAATAGAATTTATACCACTCTAACCTCAAAATCTCAACTTTGACATGATTTTTCGGCTCTCGTGGTATAAAATACTGTTCGAT
>JBAGKK010513827.1:0-13768 GCA_037177015.1 Euceroptres primus
ATATAAAGATTAAATTCTTACATCAGTAATCCAATCTTTTAGCAAACAAACAATTATCCCGGCTACACGATTTCTATTTCGGGAATCACCTATTACCACTTACAAAACTACACTCTTTCAAATCAAACATTATTTGACAGAAAAAGGTGAGTCGACATTTTTCACGAAATTAAAATTTTCCATTTGATAGTTTCATGTTGAAGTCACGCATATTACGAAATATTATTATACTCATATAGTCTGCTAAGATAGAGTGGAAGAATATAAACAAACGTGTACTTTATTTTTTAAGTGTGATGATTTATGTTACAATCACACTTTATTCTAAAATAAATATATTATTCTGTGTAGGAACTAAATCACAAAATCTCGTTGAGTCTTGAACTGGGTCCGTTTGTGTTAAAGAGATTTTAAAGTTTTTTCAATATGTCGCAATGTAGTTTCGGGTACGGATTCAGCGAGCGCTTTCCGAAATCCTTCACAGCGCGTAAGTCGTCGGAAAATTTCCTTTGCATGATTTCTGTAATGTTAAAAGAGAAAATGGGTGTAAAATTATTTTGTAATATTGAAATAGAGTGATTATTTAATTTAGTTCCTAAACTACTGACTTTTTCAGGGCATCGGTTACAAGTGACCATAATAATTTCGATTATAGCAAATTATAACCATAATAATTTTAGATATTTCTAAAAATTTCACAACGTTACAGAAAGTTTCAAGAGGTATTTACTAAATCGCAGATGTATAACACAGGCCTACAAAAATGAGACTTTTGTTTCTCCACTGAGATCTGAAGGTGTTTTCTCAAGTAATTTTTTGCGCTGAATCCGAATCTGGCAGCAGAATTTGTCTTACACGTCAGGATTTTGAGATATTCTAACCTAAAAATGCAAAAAAAAGGACGTTTTTCGGCATTTTCAGCTGAATAACTTCGAAACGCGAAGATATTCATCAATTTGGCCAACAGATTCGGATTCCTCATGAAAAAATCTACGGAAATGCACAAACATGATTTCTGATATGGTGAAATATTTACAAGTGTAGGACCTTTTATATCAACAAGTTCCATTTTCTGAGGTACCTAAGCACCAAACGTTTCATCAGACCGATTTCCTCAGAACTCTCTACCAAAGGGTTTTTCGGGTCGCTGATTACCAGTTTGGAGTCAAAATTTAGATTTTCAGAATGGCGGATCAAATATGGCGGTCTAAAAATAAAAAATTCGTTATAATTCTACTAATAATCACTATAAAGCAGTTTTCTGGGCCGCTGATTACGACTTTGAAGTAAAAATTCGGAAATTATAAAGAGCCGATTCAATATGACAGATAGTATGTCGAAATAGAGCATGATTTAGCAAAATAAGGCAAAGTAGGTAATGAGACAGCCAACAAAGGCCAGATTTACTGTAACTAACTTTGCACATCAAAAACAAATGCCAATTACACCTGACTAATTTCACGCGGCGATCTTCTTCTGTTCCACAAACGACAATACAGAAGCTCTTCGAAGCTCCATCATTAATCGCCAGTATCTTCCTCATATGTCACAATGTCTAACAGAATCTGTATAAACCATTCGGATAAATTCTTTTACGTTTGTGGTCAGCATGTTCTCGAGAAGCAAAGATGTGATATTAATTATGCCAATAAAGAGTTGTACTTAGAATATTTCAATCATGAAATCCAGCACCAAGATAAAAATTGGGTCCCACATAAAGTGTGCACAAACTGTTACACAGTTCTGAGACATTGGAGTAATGCTAAGCTAAAACACCTGTATTTTATTGTACCAGTGATTTAGTGAGAACCTATTAGTTATGAAGAATTCTACTTTCGTTCATGTTACTTGCGGGGTTTTAATAGTAAAAATAAATATCTTATAAAGTAGCATCCCAAAGTTGCATCTGTTACGAAACCTATTCCCGTAGCCTCAGTGAATCTTCTTCGAATTCTTCCAGTGATAATAGATGAATGTGAAGAAGAACCCACATTCGAAGAAGCAGCTGATGATGGGGACTTCATTGGGTATGACTGTGATACTACTGCACAATTGTTCGACCAAACTGCACTAAATGATTTATTCAGGGATTTCGATTTATCGAAAGAAAAGGCCGAACTATTAGGCTCTCGATTACAACAAAGGAATCTCCTCGAAAAATGAACAACCATCTGTTGCTATAGGTTTCGTGAGAACAAATTTTCGAAATTTTTTTCTGATCAAGATTCCGTGGTGTCTGCAATGATGCTTCTAAAAGAAGTTTTAAGGGTGTTCTTTTATACAATGGAAATAAAAATGCCTTAATTCCCATGTTTCACTCAGTACACCTACCCGAATCTTATACCAATGTAAATCTCACTTTTAAATTAATGCAACATGAAAATCATAAGTGGAAACTTTATGGTGACCTGAAATCAAGTGGCATAATTCTTGGACAGCAAGGTGGTTACACAAAATTTCCTTATTTCTTGTGTGAGTGGGACAGCAGAGGACGTAAGTTGCATTGGAAACAGAAAAGTTGGCCGAAGAGAAAGTCATTGGAACCAGGTTCACGAAATATTGTGAAGGAATCATTTATTGATCCAAATGATGTACTGCTACCACCCTTGCATATTAAACTAGGATCACTGAAGCAGTTTGTTAAAGCACTGAAGAGAGATGGTAAATGTTTTCAGTACCTTCTTGAAAATTTCAAATCTCTGAGCGAAGGTAAGATTAGAGAAGGAGTTTTAACTGATCCAGATATTAGAAGGCTTATGAAGGATGATAATTTTGTGAAAACGATGACAAACCTTGAAAAAAAGCATGGATGAGTTTCAAGGAAGTGACCAAAGTCTTCTTAGGAAATGTGAAAAAAATTACAATGTTCTTGTAACAAATATGTTGAATCACTTCAAGAATTTGGGATGCAACATGAGCCCCAAGCTTCACTTTTTGCATTCCCACCTCGACTTCCTCCCTGACAATCTTGGAGACGTGAATAAGGAGCAAAGTGAACGTTTTCATTAGGATATCAAAGAGATGAAACGAAGATATCAAGGAAAATGAAATGCAGCTATGCTAGCTGACTATTGCTAGTGTTTAAAAAGAGATGAAACCAATGTCACTCATAAAAGACGTTCCAATTCTCGAAGCTTCGAAGAGAAGAGGAAAAGATTCTACAAATCACTTCGAATGTTACTAGATGCCATTACGGTCAATCCTTGCCTTAGTTGCCCAGATCCTTAGACTGTCTCGCCTTAGTTGGGTGGATCATGCTTTATCTTGCCTTAGTTGGCCGGACTACTAGCATGTCTTGTCTTAGTTGACCGGATTACTAGATTGTCTTGCCTTAGTTGGCTGGACCACTAGAGTATCTTCCCTTAGTTGGCCGGATCACTAAACTGTTTACACCAATCTAGAAGCCCATAGGGGACCCGCCCCTGGGCTTAAATAAACTCTTGTACATAATACAATATTGTATTGCCTTAGTTGGCTGCCTCATGGGCCTAGTTTGCCTTATTTTGCTAAATAATGCTCTATCTCAACTTACTGTCTGCCATATTGGATCTGCCATTCAGAATTTCCGAATTTTAACTACAGAGTCGTAATTAGCGACCCCAAAAACTCCTTGATAGTGATTAATAGTAGAACAATAAGGACTTTTTTCGGGCAGCCATATTTGATGCGCCATTTTAAAAATCTGAATTCTGATTCCAACTTCGTGATCAGCGACCTGAGAAACCCTTCCATAGGGAGTTCTGAGGAAATCGTCTGATGAAACGTTTGGTGCTAAGGTACCTCAGAAAATGGAATTTGTTCATATAAAAGGTCCTACAGTTGTAAATATTTGACCATATGAGAAATCATGTATGTGCATTTCCGTATATTCTTTAATGAGAAATCCGAATATGTTGGCAAAATTGACGAATATCATCGCATTTCGAAGTTATTTTCATCTGAAAATGCCAAAAAACGGCCTTTTTTGCACTCTCAGATTAACGGTATTAGATAATGACTTTCAAAATAGCAGACTGGCTCTGAAATTTTCCTAAGGCCAAACCCCCAATTTTTCCGGCACTGGAAAATACGTATATCTAATTTTAATTCTTATTGAGATAAAATTAAATTATACTTACGTGTACTGTAGTGATCTCGCAGTCGATGAAATTTTGTTCATTGCAGATGGGACAAAGTTTCGTCTGAAAGTATTTCATAAATCCCAAGGAAGCAGACGAAAATTTAGAAAGAGATGGTCGATAGGAGAAGCCACACTTGACAAAAATATATTTTCTGCACGACACCGACACTTTTGACGAACTCTTAGAGTCAACGCAAAATTCTAAGACTCTATTCTTTCTTATTATAATAAGAATTTGGTCATTTATTGCGGTAAACGGCGTCGAAGTGAAATATTGGGAAGACATAATCCAGAAGAAGAGAGATCAAAAATCTGACGTCTAAGTTCATTCGAAGCAGACGAAACTTGATCACACTTGCAAAAAATATATTATCTCTCACAACACCGACACTTTTGACGAAATCTTAGGGTCAATGAAAAATTCTAAGACTTTATTCTTCCTTATTATGATAAGAATTCGGTCATTTATTGCGGTAAACGACATCGAAGTGAAATCCCTTGGAAATTAATTCTGGATGGAGCTGCATCAATAATATGATGGAGAAGTTACTTGGAGATCCACCTAGCGGTCCTAAGGGATCCACTCTTGTAACTGCACTATTATCGACCACTGCAGGAAAGCTGAGCTGATAATTAGTTTACTTATTTATTTTAGCAAATTTTTCTTGCCGAAATAATGATTAATCTAAAAATAAAAAAATAAGCCAGCTTTTGCGAAAAGAAATGTGGAAAAAATGTGTGCATTTGTAATTCGTACATGGAATGTGCACGCGAGATTTAGAAATTTTGTACAAGTTTTTAGTTAGGTATGATTATTATCAGCTGCAGGCCCAATTTCGGGAAGAAAATTATTACATTATATGCGCTAATTTAGCCATGATATAAATAAAAAATAATTCGATGAAATTTTTCTAGAAAATATCTGTACCACTCCCTGAAATAAAGTCAGAAGTACGCAAATTTTCAATAACATATATTAAAAATTATAATATTTACATAATTTTAATAAATCATACAAATAATTAAATGAATAAGCATATAATTAAATAAAATGAAGAAAAATGTGGTCACCGAGAATTGAACGCGCAGCCTTCCGCTCCTAAACCAAGCACGCTATCGCCTGAGCTATCTGCAAGTCAATGTCGCTATGGACATATGCAGTGCTTTGAATTTTTCTGACCAGTTTTTCTTGAAATTGGCCAAAAAGCACATCGAGCATATATATTATATTATATATTATGATAATATATAATAATACTATAATAATTATAACTAAAAACATGTACAAAATTTCTAAATCTCGCGTGCACATTTCATGTACAAATTACAAATGTACACATTTTTTCCACCTTTCTTTTTGCAAAAGCTGGCTTATTTTTGTATTTTTAGATTAATAATTATTTCTGCAAGGCAAATTTGATAAAATAAATACGAAAAATAATTATCAGCTTAGCTTTCCTGTAGCGGTCGATAATAGTGCAGTTACAAGAGTGGATCTCCTAGGACCGCTAGGTGGATCTCCAAGTAACTTCTCCATCATATTGTTAATGCAGCTCCATCTAGAATTGATTTCCAAAGGATTTCACTTTGACGCCGTTTACCGCAATAATTGACGAAATTCTTATTATGATAAGGGAAAATAAAGTCTTAGAATTTTGCATTGACCCTAAGATTTCATCAAAAGTGTCAGTGTTGTGAGTGAGAATATATTGTTTGCAAGGTGATCAAGTTTCGTCTGCTTAGAATGAATTCAGACGTCAGATTTTCGATCTCTCTTCTTCTGGATTATGTCTTCCCAATATTTCACTTCGACGCCGTTTACCGCAACAAATGACCAAATTCTTATTATAATAAGGAAAAATAGAGTCTTAGAATTTTGCGTTGACTCTAAGAGTTCGTCAAAAGTGTCGGCGTCGTGACGAAAATACATTTTTGTCAAGTGCGGCTTCTCCTATCGACCATGTCTTTCTAAATTTTCTTCTGCTTCCTCGGAATTTATGAAATACTTTCAGACGAAACTTTGTCCCATCTACAATTAACAAAATTTTATCGACTACCTTTTAGACTTTAATCCTGGAATTGAAATTAGTTTTAAGAAACTCACCTCGCATTCAAATTTCCGTCAATCAGCAGTTTAGCACCAATGCTAAGTAATTTGTCTCTAATATCTCGAGGTAGCACCATTATATGATCGGGACCAACACGATCAACAATTGCACACAAAAGCCTTGCTGTAGCAGCACGAACAATTGCGTTTTGATGCCTGTGAAAAAAAAGTTTTTAATACTAGCAAGAAGTATCAAATTACTGTTAAAATTATCTTTCTAAAGTACCGTCAAATGGGGCAACTTTAGACATGTGGGGTAAATTCGGACAGTCCTAAATTGATAATTTAAATTACTCAAAACGGTTCCACCTAGAATATGGAATCAGTTTCGGACTTAACAGGTTGCAGATCCCAGGTCAACCCGCCTTGTATAATTTAAGCGATGCATTTAGGGATGTCATAAATTACTCAACATGTCAGAAGTTGCCCCATTTGACGGTAATTCTTAATATTTCGTTTTGTCCAAAAATAATACTTGGTTCTCAGAACAAAGAATGATGATATATA
Source organism: Euceroptres primus (assembly GCA_037177015.1). NCBI lineage: Eukaryota > Metazoa > Arthropoda > Insecta > Hymenoptera > Figitidae > Euceroptres > Euceroptres primus. Next base: position 6,735 of record JBAGKK010513827.1, read on the forward strand.
TGGCCAGGTTTTGGGCTTAGGGAAATAATCTGTTTTTTTTAAGTTAATAAAAACTCCTGGAACTGTAACATACTAGTACCTAAATATCTCACTCGTAACTGTGATCACTGAGGAACTTTCCAGGACAGTAACGTATTAGCTGGGTTTTCCATCGTTTTTCCAGCAATTTTCACGGATTTACCCTATTTTCGATTAGTTTTTGTTTTATTTTGATACAGTCACGACGTGTTCGCCATATTTCCTTTCCCTCTTAGTCTATGTTTAGTAGGGTGGCTCAAAAAAATATACTATATATTTTTTTCATCATTCATTTCATAATCTTTTTTAATTTTGCGTAACATGAATCGTAAAATTTTTGGAACTAAAAAAAATTTTAATCGCGATCTTGGGCCTTCAAAGTTTTTGGGACCCGGAACCTTATATAGCTATTAGAACTATGCAAAAAACTCGAAGATTGATACTCGATCGAGCCTTGTCGAGCTTTTAAAACTTCGAGTCGAGTTGGGCTTGATCAGTTTCGAGCATAGCGAGCCAAGCTCGAGTAGTCTCGAAATCTCGAAAAATTCCGGATTCTCTAAAAAGTTCAAGTATCCGAAGGTTTGAGTACTTGAAATTTTTGAGTATTGAGTATTGAGTTCGAAAAAAAAGTTTATATAATCTTGTACACCAGAGTTTCTACGATGATAGACTAAAATCAAATAATATCTTATAAATGGGAACTGACATTTCAAATTAATTTTTCAAAATACTTGAAAATTCTAAAACCCGAAACTCGAAAATTTTCACAAAGCGGCCGGTGTTTGGGACCGCGGTCTTCAAAAAGTATCCGCTTACATGAGCCGCGCCCCTACGGCTAAGGCTTGCATGAAAGATCTCTGCGGGACACATTGATGGATGGTTTGAATTTCGTCTAGCGCACGCGCAACTCATGTGGAATACGAGGCGCTTTCTGAATTCGTAGATAGTGGAAGGAGAAGGCGCTTTGCGAAAAATAGCGCTTGCAGAAGCAGACGCTTTACTAAATGGGTCATTTTTAAAGTTGTATATTCAAGAACTCAAATCTCGAAAAAATCGCCAGTTTTCAAACTTCTAACTTCAAACATATGCCATTCAGTCAATTTTCAACATCGAGAGTTGTATTTTGACTCAAAATACCAGGAATGTATTCAAGTATGTGATTCTATATGCGTAACTGTAACCGAACATGATAGGTCCTTTTTAAATAGCTAAGTATAGAGTTCAGAGGCCGAAAAACTTTAAAGTCCCAGGAGTCAGGACCGCGGTTAAAATTGTTTTTAATATTAAAAAAATTTTGACGATTTATTTTTCGCAAAATAAAAAAAGATTATAGGGTGAGTGATCAAAATTTAAAAAAATTTGAGCTGCTCTAATATTTAGCTACCAAAAGAGTGATCGGGCTGTTTCCTTCATTTTAATAATTCTTGCATGTGACGAATGTAGTACATTTGATTCTATGATTTTAGTTTTTTCGCAATTACTACACGATAAAGCCACATAATATAATCGTGTTCGAGATTTAAATCTTATTAATAAGGAAAGGTGCTAAGAATTATTGGTATCACTGGTCCAGAAAATTCAGTTTACTAAACGTTTCGCCTGTCGTCGCCAGGCCTTATCAGTGAAAAAGTATCATTTCGTAGTACTTTATACCTCTTTTTACATGAAGAAAATCATTTTTTTCAACTGGTACATGTCTTTCCGCATGTCAACTTTTAAAAAATACCACTTTTGAAAAATTTACTTTTTGAATTTTTACAACTGAATAACTCTTCAAATAATTTATTTTCGGAAATCCTTTCTTAAGACGTAGTAATGCCTGCCAATTATTTTTAAATTTTTTCAATTAACATTGGTAGATCTATTACAAAAAATATGACTTCTTCGAACTTATCAAATGTACTACATACAGTGCTATAGAGTTAAGAATTAGATAAAATATTAAAGAAGTACGAATTTTTGTTACCTCTACCAATGATATGAACGTTTTTTGTTAAATAAAAGATACAAATTAGTGCGGCTAAGGACATGTTGACATGCCATGACCATGGGTAGAGGTTCTACGAAATAATCCATTTTCACTGATGAGGCCTGGCGGCGACAGTCGAAACGTTTAATAAACTGAATTTTCTGGATCAGCAATACCGACAATTCTTAACACCTTTCCTTACTGTACACATTCTTGGCCGACAACCATAACATAACCATAACTTTAAATTTGGTTATTTCCTAGTTATAAACGGTTAAATGTTGCCATCGATAATTTCTCTATCTAGCCAGCCATTCTTTAAATCTAGTATTACTTTTGATTACTTTATTATCTAAACATGAAAATGTTTCCCTGTTCTGCATATAGTTAATGAATATATGAAGGGTGTTAACGCATAAGGGCGTAAGCGAAATAATTTGAGTTTTACAGGAGAAACCAAAACTTGTGTAACTTTTAAGCCTTTGATTTGAGAAATAAATCTAAAAAATGTTTTAAAGTATTATCAGGCTTTAATACATATGAAAGGAACACCTTGAAAAGCAACCATCTATGAGAAAATAGATGTTTCGTGCATTTGATTTAAAAAAAAAATAGTATACGAGGTGTGGCTATATAACCGGACTGATTTTTTTACTGCTTATCTGGGGGCTTGACAACAACAAGCCGAGTGGGATACTGATCTGTGTTCTTTTCCCTCCCCCATACCGTCCAAATTTTAAGGTTGTGCGAGCTTAAATGCGACAGCAACCTTTGTTTGAACTTTGAAGCGGACCGTCTACCTGAGCTTCGTCAGAATTATGTAGTAGAACAGCAGTGCATCAACGTTAAGTTCCTTGTAAAACTTGAAAAATCTGCTACAGAAACGTACAATTTATCAAGGGAAATTGATGGTGATAAGTGTCTATCTCGAACTCAAGTGTTAAATTCGTTTAAAAAATTTAAGAAAGGACGGGAAGTGATTAAAGACGGTCCGCGTCCCGGCCGTCCTTGCGCATCGTTTTTTTTATATTTGAGGAATTTTTCACACTGTTTGGGTAGCTCAAGCTCAGACTATTAGCCAGTCGTTTTTTTAACCACGAGGTTTTGACAACCTCTCGTGAACGCATTAGAAAAAACAGACCAGAAATGTGGAAGGACGGCTTGCGGACAACACGCTGGCACACAAAGCGCTATCTATCCAGAGGTTTTTGGCGAAGCACGAGATTCCCGTATTGGGACAACCAACGTACTCACCTGATCTAGCCCCGTATGACTTATTTCTGTTCCCGAATATCAAGTCTAGGCTAAAAGGAACCAAATTTGAGCCCATGGATGCTGTAAAGGAAAAAGCGACGCGGTTCATTAACGACCTCTCAGAAAAGGACCTGCAAGATTGTTTCGAACAATGGAAGATTCATATGAAGCGATGGAAGGATCGAGCAGGGGACAGCATTAAAGAGGGTAACATGTGCACTAAGTAATTTGGTAAATAAAAATTTTTAAGCATCAGTCCGGTTATTTAAAAGCCACACCTCGTACTATGCATTGAGGGGAAGCAGAGGGACATTTTACGACGAGTGTAATCGAGCCGAAGGCGAGCACTGAAAAAACACATGAATCGTAAAAAGTCCCCTCCCCATTGGTGCATACGATATTTTTTATAACAAGTATATGATTAAGACGAAAGCCTGCTCCGGCTCGAAAGTCTGACTCGACTAGAAAGTTCGATTTAAAAATTTCAAGAAATTTTAGGCAGTTTTTTAATCAAAAATTTTTGCAAAATGTGACCTCCTATATGTATAATGTTCATTATTTACCTCTGTTTGGTGTTAAAGGTAAATAATGATGCGAGTAGAAGTAAACTTCTACTTCCTCTGACGTTACCATACTCCAAAACCGGTACTTTAGGCTCGCTTTATAGGCATGAAAAACGATTAAATATTGCATGTGTTACAAAAAAGTATTTTCGAGTTATTTTTAAGCTTTAATGAATCGTGAAAACAACATCCTGAAACATGCAACCACTTCTGAGAAATTCCTTGTCAAAAGACCGAGGTATTTAAAAAAAGTTACCTAAAATACAAAAATCTGTATCAGTTTTGCACATTTCATTTTAAACCAAAAACAAGAAAACACTTTCGAGTATTTTTTTAGCACTATTTAACCGTGAAAAGAAAATTCTGAAAGAAGCAATCACTTCAGAGGAAACCCTTACGAAAGGGTTGATGTGTCCTTAAAAAAGACGGACCTGAGAGACAAATAAGTTTATAAGTTCAACATATTTTGTTTAATAATATTTTTCCGTACAACTAATGCATTTTTGTGACGCCAGAACTCTCAGGCATGACATTATTAGACCTTTATGCACTACGTGGTTTGTGGCACTTACTCGCTTATGCACTTCAATTTTTCCCTTCACCCACTTCCAAGTCGAATTAAACCATAATCTTCTACAGAAACATGAGTTAGGTTACATACATTAATTTAAGCTAGTAAAATGCATTTTCGAAATTTGGCACTTTGGCCCTTATGCTTTGACACCCTTTATATATTTCTCTTTATTTCCTTTACACCACCGTTTCTCTTTATTTCCTTACACCACCGTCTTAAGATTTCATGGGAAAAATATTTCTCCAGAGGACTCAATATTTTTCGTCGAAGGTTATAAATGAACTATTAATGCATTTACTGGACTTTGAATGTGAACAGGTAGACGAAAAACTTTAGGATTTCACTTACAAAACCTTAAAAGGCACGCAAAGTATGAAATTTATTTTTAATAATCAAACTTACGTGGCACCGCGATTTACAATAATCCCAATAGTCCGTTGTGGTGGAAGATGTTCTACCATGCGATCCAATGCAACGTTACTATCAGCACGAAGGAATTTGTTCGTATCTGCTGTTCGGTTAAGTAATGGTCCAGCTAAATCATCCAGGTCCTGAAAAGAAAATAGTTTTCAAAATATAGGTCTTAAAAACTCTAGGCAAGTATATATTCGACTAGGTTTTCGGGTTACTTGGTCTATTCCTCGTATATGTAAACAGAAAATGTCTCCAGCTGCTAAGCAGGCTGCTCTTGAAACTTGCGATCTTAAATTTCTGACGTGTCTTCCTAAAAGTCGTACAATTGTTCCAGGCGTGCAAGAATCTAATTGCTCTGGTGTTTGTTTCGCAACAAGAGACAATGCATGAAGTCCTTTCATTGTGATTTCCCTGAAAAGAAAAAACAATATCTTAAAATAATATGAACCTCACGAAAAAAATGAAAATCACCCAGGAAGAAGGCCGAAATTGAAAAGTATTGAAAATTTTTAATCCCTACGAATTCCATTTCTGGCCTATCCCTTTCAATCTATCAGAAGAAACCAAAAATGGGCAGAATCCAATCCCTTTCAATGTCGTTTTGAAATTTTTAAAATTCAAAATTTTGGAATTTAAAAAAGACTTTTTAGTGGATCAGTTAGGCCAGCCCGAGGACCTTCTATTTAAGATAACCGCAAAATTTTGTCCATTTTTCTGTATCTCTTACCGTTTTCGAGATATCTCAACATTTGTGAAATCAAAAATTTTGAAATTATTTTTAATGGATTAGTTAAACAAATCACTTAGATGGAATTTTATCCGTTTTTGCGTATTTCCTACTGTTTTCGAGATATTTCAAAATTTTGAAAGTTTAAATTTTAGTATCCGGTAGAGTATCCGTATTCAGGTTACGACAATAATGAAAATATTCACTTTTTCGTCGCACCAAAAGATCCGGTTTTAATTGAATTATGGCAAAGAGCTATTGTAAATTCAGAGACGTTGATCAATTGGTTTTAGGCGATATAACAGAACACAATATATTTACGTTTTCCTGGAACGAGCATACTTCAGAAGTAATTGCAATTATTATCCACACTTATTTAATGTTGCGAATGCGCGAATTTACAAGAAATGAAATTGTGGGAACTAGAGGGTGAATTGCAATCAAAGGAATATAACGCGATTACTATAAATGACGCTTTATTGTAGCAGGCAATTAACGACCGGACGACTCGATGATTTTCGAGAGACAAAAGAAATCTCACGTCGCAGACAAAAGAAGCAAAAAAACCATACGTAGATGGCAGCACACAACACTCAGGGGTGTAGCTTGTAAATAGTTTAATGTCCAACACTTCCCCTCAAGCGTAACCCAAACTTTATTCATTCCACTGAATTTATCTTTTATTAAAAACTTCACTTTTTCGCAAAATGACCTTTTGCTCACAAATGACTCATCTCGAACTGAGCCAGGCACTTTTGGTGTTTCGGTCCTGCCAGACCTTTGGTGAAGATATCTGCCATCATTTGCGTTCATGGGATGTAGTCTAAGCTGATCCAACCTTGCTGCAATGCCTCTCTCACGAAGTGATGTCGGATGTCAATATGTTTGCTTCTAGAGTGGAAGACCAGGTTTTTCGCAAGCTTTTGAGCACCTTGATTGTCATTATAGATCGGAATAACAGTTTGTTTTCCAAATCCAATTTCTTTCAGGAACCTTTGTAAATGTGCCGCCTCTTTTGCAGCTTCCGTCTGACCCATGTACTCGGCCTCTGTACTCGATAACGCCACAGTGCGTTGCTTTTTAGCTTCCCAGCTGACGGCACCATGTGCGAGTAGAAAGACAAATCCGGTATATGATCTTCGATCTTCTGAACCTGCCCAGTCGGAATCGACAAATCCTTCTAGTTTATTTGAAACCTTCTTATATTTTAATCCTAGTTTTGAAGTTCCTCGAAGGTAACACAGAATCCTTTTGGCTGCAGTCCAGTGATCCCTCCCGTTTGAATTCTTGAACTGGCTTAGATAATTAACTGCATAGGTTATATCTGGTCTTGTAGCCACGGACAGATACATAAGACTCCCTATGCGTTCCCTAAAAGGATAACCTACATCTTCTTTCGATGATTCCTCGAGTTTCTTCAATTTTGTTCCCAGATCCACCGGTGTTACAGCTGATTTTGAGTTCTCCATTCCAAACTTCTTGAGAATTTCTTCAATGTATGCAGTTTGCGATATT
>JBAGKK010513848.1:0-13766 GCA_037177015.1 Euceroptres primus
TCGCCATTACCTTCTAACGTACATTTTTGAGAATAAGATGTATAGGTATAAAATATACAATCAAAATAAGCTCTCTCCGCTACTACTATACATCAAAGAAGAAAAGGAATCGTGGAGTCTGCTTGGATGAAGAGCAGTCAGAGCTTCGAGCGCTAGATGGCGCACTGTTATTTACTTTGCGCACTAGTGCGGGAAAGAGGCACTTTGCGCACTGAAATCCGTGCGCAAAGTTGAACTTTGCGCACGCTGTTTGGAAAAAATAATTACGCAGTCCTGCTAATCCAATGCGTGTGTATGTTGCTAATTTTTAATTCTCCGGCGACTCGGAGAAGATTCAATGTTTAAGCAAATAGAGATAACGAGTAAGATTAGATTAGAAAAAAAGAATGTAGATATCTGAAGAGGTGTAAGTCTAGTAAAGAAAATTCTTAGAAATTAGAAAAGAAAAATTGAAATAAACTAATATTCTAAGATTTTTGTTCTTGAGTTTAATTGTTCAAACAAACTTAGAAATGATCTATTTATCAAGGGGAGCCTAATGTTTTTTCCTGCCACTGCCGAAAGCATTGTAAATGTCAGTTCCTTATTTTTAACTTTTTAAGCTTTCATGTTTTCAAAACTCGCTCTAAGTGTAAAAGTTTGGCGCTTCACTTTGTGGAGTTTTCATTCAAGCTGCAATTCAGGAGGCAGCCGATGCGGTCGGCGGCGTGCGCTCGCGGCGGCAGCACTCACACTTTACGCGGGAACACAACTACACGGAAGTTTGTGGCGCTGTGGTTGCTAAACAAAGCATTGCAGTACATTCTTGCATTTGACTTTTCGTCTTACTTTTTTATTTTCTATTTATGGCTGCCGTTTGGCCCACAAGTGGTGGGACACCCCGTATAATCTGGAGTGCATTTTTTTAGTGCAAACTCTAGTACTTCTATACACTCGTGACGCTGGAAACTCTTAGAGAGATCCAACATCACGCGACGAAATTCCTTGCAGTGACACATGTTAATTAAACGCACGAAATAATACGGACCATCCCCTTTATCCTACCCTTCCCCCACTTTTTTGTAAATTCTAGACGTCTAGTATCTGTGCACTTTGCCCTAGCGGAACGATCCTGCTTTAAAACGGTAACGCATTTTTTCTCTATATTGCATAAATGCCCATTTTCTAGCCTTTGTCGCCATATAATTTAGATCGGTGCCTTATCTGATGCCACAGTCTACCGGCGTGTTGCTTGCACTCGATGCAAAAAAATTTTACTGTAGTAATTTGTTAAAGTCACTATATTTTAGCTACAGGGCGTCTCACACAAAATAGGTCTCTTTGGTGAAGATGAACCGAATCGTGTGATATCATCTTGTAAAATATACCCTTTTATCAACCGTTTTTTATGCGTATTTGGTTTTAGTAAAAAAACATAAAATTTTCTCCTTTAGATCAGTTAAACCTTTCCCTGTAATTTACCGTGAAGTACTTAAATCACCTATATCTAATCTTAGACACCTTGTGCTTTACCAAATTGATGAGATATTTTTCGCTGGAATTGGAAAAAACTTTTTTCCAGAATCTGCATCGTAAATTTCAAATTTATCTCAAAAATCGTCATCATCAAAGTGTTCACTGCTATTTTCTTAACATTTTATCTTTAGTTTCTAAAATCTTTACACAAAAGCAACTATTGTCTCTCCCCCTAAAAAACCGTCGGTCTAATATAATTTGCCATATTTTGGTGGTCACGTTATTGGGTAGACAAAAGACCACCAGTGTATAAAAGCAGAGGAGATCTCGTCTTAATATTCAGTTTTCTTTCAAATCGCGAACGAAACAGAGCACCATGTCTAAGAACGATTCTGTTGTCACTCCCACGAGCAAGATTGAGGAAACGAACACAGTACTCGAGAACGTTGCCGCTGCGATTCCTTAAAGTGAGATAGTGCCCGTGAAGTCTCCGTCCTCTACATCAGTTGAAAGCCATGCATTTTTAGAAAAAACCATGCCCGAGAACGTTATCGTTGCGGCTCTGACAAGCGAGATCGTGATCGTTGAATCACCTTCCTCTACACCAGCTGAAAGCCGTCCAGTTTCACACTCTGCAGCTGAACGTCTACAAACCTCGATATCTGTTGAACAAATTACACGAAAACTAGTTTACAAATTATTACTGGCGTCGGTGTACGCATTGAATAATACTTTTACAAAAAAACTGTTTGCCGGTCTCGAGCTGCAGCCTAATGGGACCCTAGAAGATCTCCCTCGTCTCAGCAACTTGGACACGCTTGCTCCAAGGCATTGAGCTACTTCGACACGGGTTACGTACACCTACCACCTGTGTCACTTGACAAGTTTAATATTATTTTTATCACCGCGAACCTACCTGAAGAAACGCTTCAAGCCATTAAAGCTGCGGAAGGGCAAAACAAGCGAGACAAAGTGTACTCACCAACCATCGTCATGAAGAAACCTGCTTTCGACGAACTGAAGCAAATTATCGTCTGTGCTGTTGAACGTTTTCGACGAGTTCAGAGAAAAGAAATGAGTGTACAAAAATGCATGAATCTTTTAATAGAAGAGTTGCATAAATATTGGCCATTATTTCTCAAGTGTACCCAACCCAAAAAATGAATTTCTCCGATCAGGCCCAAATTAAAAAAAAAGTTTAGTCCTATTAGATGGCACTTCAAAAAAAAAAAGATTGATCAGTTTGGTCAAAAACTCGCCGAAGTAGAGGGGGTAAAATTTTTTTACTTTGCGCAAAGAGCCTTTATTTCGGATATAATACCTTTTTTATGTGTTGGATATAAAAAATTTTAATCCCAACGTTTTCAGAAGATTTTTTCCTAATCTTTGGAATGCAATAAGAAAATTTAAAAAAATTCGAAATTTAGCCATCATTTTTGAAAATAAAAAATATTTTTTATTATTATTCATCTACTTTTTTCTTTTTTTCAAATAAAAATAAATCTTGAGACGCTTAATTTGAGCACCTTGAAAAGCAAAATGTTGTTTTTGGTTGTTTTTAAAAAATTGAATTTTAAGTAACCTGGTAAATTCAAAAAATTTTTCCTATGCGCGAAAAATATTCGGAAAATTTTTTGCATGTACAGTTTTGATAACAAACAATATTGTAAAAACGGAAATTCAAAAAAAATTGTACATTTCAAAAATTTTTTCAAATTTTTTTCGCGCATAGGAAAATTTTTTGAATTTACTAGGTTACTTAAAGTTCAATTTTTCAAAAACAACAAAAAACGACATTTTGCTATTCAAGGATCTGAAAGTCAGCATCTTAAACTCTATTTTAAGGTAAAAAAAGGGTCGAACTTAAAAAATAAAAAATACTTTTGATTTTAAAAAATGCTGGCATAATTTTGAAATTTAAAAAATTTGTTTGATTTTGTTTGACAGATTGGGAAAAAAGCAGTGATAGCCGAAACGTCAGATTGATGAATAAACGCACTTTTAGTAATTTCGTTTGTTATATTTTTTACTTAAATGAAGACCGTAAGACCTACAAAAATACCTACTCATATCTATCGAAAACGTTTGGGTCAAAATTTTTTATGTCATACATAAAATAGTACATTTCGATACGTATGTGAGAGGTGATTATTAAGCGCACGAGACGTTTTTCGCACGAGCGAAGCGAGTGAGAAAAGTCAAGTGCGCTAAAAATCACCTTTCACGCAAGTATCGAACAGTATTTTATACCACGAGAGCCGAAAAATCATGTCAAAGTTGAGATTTTGAGGTTAGAGTGGTATAAAGATATTTATATCCGGAGTGGAGGCTCTTTGCGCAAAGTAAAAAATTTCACCCTCTCTACCTCGGCGAGTTTTTGACAAAACTGATTAATTTTTTTTCTTGAAGTGCCACCTAACAGGACTAATTTTTTTGTAAATTTGAGCCCGATCGGAGAAATTCATTTTTTGGGCCGGTTACACTTGAGAAATAATGCCTCATATATTGTAGACGAAAAAGTATAATAACCTTCTGAAACTTCGATTCGTCAAATTATAGCAGTTTAATTTGATTATTTAAAAGATCAAGTGAAGTAACAGCAAAAATGTATCTTTTAAATTTAAAAATGGTGTTTTAATGCCTTTACTCCTATTCCATACGAGTTTCTATGTAGGCTTTCTGCGATAGAATTATTTCAATAAATACTTGTACTAAAATCTCAGATAAAAATTATTAACTCAAATTTAGCCAGCTTAACGGCAACGAGATACCACTGAAACCCGTGTTCGCAGAACTTGATGGTAAAACGAGTGGACGAAACGAATTCTTAGTACGAATTGGTAAGTCTATACAAATCTGTGAGAAACTTCCCATAGTTCACTTTGATGCCATTGAATGCTTATACGTGCCAATAGTTAACACCAATGATCTAAGTTCTAATCAAGGGTACCTTAATGACATATGGAGAGCTGTTAGCACACGAAAGTGTTCTGAAAACCTTGCTCAAAGAAGTCCTGGGAACCTATCACATGCCAGATGGCTGACACTAGCCAGTCGATCACTTCGCAAGTATAATATAGGGACTGAAAATTCGCCTTTTGAATTAAGAGTTTAAGTCAAATTTATAATGCGTGCCTATGTACCTATGTGGTTTGAGATTAAGTGTCAGCCAAGTATCAAATATGCTCTCAAACATCTGTAGAAAAGTATTATTCGAACAAAGTACCTTGAAGATAATCTTAGCAAGATAGTAGACAACGTGATTTAGAATAATGCTTACTTGGCTCATCCTGAAAATCTGCTTCTTAGTATGCTATGTGATGAGAGGCTACAAGTTCGCAAGTTGGATGTGTCCGCAAGGCAGTGTCCCAAAGCAGGAGTAAGAAAATTCTTTATTCCTTCATTGAACTTTTTAGCTAAATACTACATTGATCTTATTGACTGGCATGATATTGAAGTATCTAAGCTACCATTGATTAAAGCAATGTCGAACGAAGACTTGCTAAAATTTACAGCGAAAAATTTCAACCAACTCCTTCTTCCAGATGTGTTCCATCTTCCGTGTCACACTCAAGCTGTGAAAAGGTATGTGAAAGATGTCACCGCCGCATCATCCTAAATGTGCTCTTCCGATGTTAGAGGTGGTTTAATCAGATCGCGTTTCCAGAGTCGGAAATTTGCCTAATTGCGGAACTAAGACTCAGTTCAAGCCAGAAGCTGAAAAAACGTCCAATATCTGATCAGATGATGAGTAACAGAATCAATAGAATTCAAGTTCAAATTTATTTGCAACTTTTTTTACCCATCCTAATCTCAGACATTCATTTTTATTATTGAATAAAAATTAAAAATATACGATTTTTCCTATTTTTTTACGAAAGTGAAAAAATGATTACAGTTTTCATCTGTTGACTATTTTTGATAGGTGACTATTCCACATACGTATCCCCAGCAACCCATATTACATTTTTAATAGACAGAGAGGCGACAAACGTGTGATAGCTGTTAGAAAATAGTGAAAAGCAAAGCTTTTGGCAATTTTGGCAATGTTAAATTCATTGTTAGGACATAAAAAATTTTATGACGGGATGTACACCGTACTGTTAGAAATCCAGTTGCAGTATACAACTTTTCCTGCCAATTCCAAGCTTAGAAATATTTCTTTCTCTCATCAAATAATAAGAATTGTGCGGTTTTTCCTTATTTTCATGTATAACATGGATGCGAGTGAGGTAAGAATTTGTTTTAATAAAACTTAAAAGGTGTCTTTTTAGACCAAATTGACAACTTTTCCACCCCCTTCCAATAAAACATTTTTAAAAAATTTTTTCACTACGCCTGACTGATCAGTAACAAACAGATAACGATATTCAGGAAGTCTATCACTGGTGACTTCCCTAGTGGTCAGCTGGTGATAACAGATTTCCACTCCAATCAGTAACATGTTGCAGGCGTGATATGTAACATTACCATGCCAGAGCAGTCGCATTTTAGTAACAACGGGCGGTGATGAATCTCAGTTACGGCATCTGCCGCCAGATGTCGCTTTCCAGGCTATCACCACCCGTTGTTACTAGAATGTGACTACCTTGGTGATATAATGTTACGTGCTACGTTTGTAACTTGCGACCACTCGTTGTTCCCTTCTGAAACTGTAACATACTAGTAAAAATCTCACTCGTAGCCTGTGATCACTGAGGAACTTTCCAGGTCAGTAACGTGTTAGCTTGGACATGTTATATTTCGATAGAAAAAAGTTGTTTCGGCAACTGGTCTCATTTCCTCATAGTTCAAGATTCTCTGAAGACTACTGACGGCGAGTGCAATTTTTTTTTGCTTTTTGCATTTCCGTGCGAAGCCAAATACAAAAAAGTACCCGGTTTTTCCCAACTCTCCCCTATGTTATGAAAATCTTCTTAGTTTGATCACACGTTTCAACAGATGAATAGAGCTTTCTTGACTGAATCAATTACCCGTAATTAAAAATTGTTAAGAAATTGTTATTATTATATTGCCGTTTAACAACGGATCTGCAATGTATTTTAATATTACATTTATTAAAAAGATTGTAAATTTTTATCTAAATTAACATAGCAGGGACCCATTTGCAATACATTTTTAGTTGATTATGCTGAAAAAAACTAAACATGTCTACTAAAAAATGGTCGAATTATGCATTTGTATATTTAATTTTTTAACAACAATTATCAATTGTTAACTAACAGGAAGAACATTTCTGCCGGGATTGCAGTTTCTGCACGTGATAACCGAGGATTCGTCTTAACCGAGTATGTGTTAACGACGGTTTACTGTTGGATGAAAGAAAAATTCAATAAATTTTTTAAGCAAACTTAATTTTAGAAAGCTGCGTGTTACATACCAATCAACTTTCAATTTACAATATTCTTGTGACATAATTAATTATAGTGGGCAAGTCAGTTTACTGCCAGCCCCATGTAATCGCCAGGCAGTAGACTACCATACATGCATGGAGCCAACGAGGTTGCTCGCGAAGCCGGAATAACAGATTGCGTCTTCACACAGAAAATAATCATATACATTACATGTAATAAACGTTTATAGCTCAATAATTATGTACATGAGTGTATATTCTAATACAAGTGTTTTAATTAACACCAATTAAACTCTATTTAGAAGCATAACACTTCTAGAGTATACACTTATCCATATCTATAAGCTAAGAATAGACATAAACTGAAAGGACAAGAGAAGATAATTAAGATTACTTAATTATCAACGCATTATTAACTCTCAATCTTAATTCACCTATAGATCGGTATTTATTCTATTAATTGTGGACGAACGTGCTGATTCCAATTTTTATTAAGCGTACCTGCCGATTCCACTTTTTGCGAGACGTACGTGCCGATTCCACTTTTTATTCACTCGCTTCCACTACTGATCAATTCAAACAAGTATAAAAACCCCAGATTAATCCCTGGTGATCGCTTTTAGTTTTCAATCATCATACTGTCAACATCTTCGTGAACGGACCCTTCAGTATGCGAGTTTTCGTCGGTGAAACCTTCGTTCTTTCCTCAAGTGGTGCAAGTTATTATTCGGTAACACTTAGAACATAGTTCTTTCCTTAAGTGATGCAAGTTATTATCGTGGAAGTCGGAAACGTAGTTCCTTCCTTAAGTGGTGCAAGTGCTTCGGTATTAACAGTTAGAACAGAGTTCTTTCCTTGACTGGTGCAAGTAATTCGGATAATAGCACTTACCATAGAACGGGTTCCTTTCAATTCTCAAGTACTGTCGTACTTAGTCGTGTTCCAATAAAAGTGTAACTTTTGGGAACGAACTAAAAGTGTATTGAACACTGCTACGTGACTTTGCATCCCTTACCGACCAACCCTCAAGTAGATACAGCACAGATACGTGACCAAACATCCATTGATTCTTCTTTTACCCTTCCAAATAGGAAGGTAGTGTAAGTTATTGTTACACTATTAAACATTATTGTCTGTTGTCTAAAATCTATAATAATTAAATATTTCATGGTATTTCATGTCTATTTTTCAATTCATTGATTTAACACGAATCCCATAGTTTCGATATGTGACAACGATCCCATTTAAATAATAAATCGTCAGGCCTTACCAACCTGACTTAATCAGCTAATTTCGCCTCTAAGTGATATATTTTCGGTCCCTCTTTTATAAAAGATTTACCATAGCTCAGGACGTGACAGCTGATTTGGTGGCAGCGGTGGGATAGTCACTTTTGTTAAAACAAAACATCTAATTCATAAAATTTAATTTTATAAAATTTTTAATTTTATTTCAACTTAAATTAATCCTTGAAAAGGTACTAGAGAGTATAAGTCCTTTTTAGATTCGTTGAACGGTCACCATTGATCTCGATCAATTGAATAAGGCAAAGATCTAAGTACTTACAAGGCGTGGGTGTACTTAGCGGGCTCCGCAAGCTCTGCTATCGTTAACAAATTCATTAAATTACCCTTAACTAACCTTGCATGCACTCTTTGTAGCAAGATTTTGCAAGTGAAAGGTTTAAAATAAAATTTAAAATAAAATTTAAAATAAAATTTAAAATAAAATTCAAAATAAAATTCAAAATAAAATTCATGTGCAATTATTGTTCTAGCTTGGTGATTAAACATCAACCAAATACAATAATTTCATTATATTCAGAATTCCTCGTAAATAAAGCTCCTGACTTTATTTATGATCCATCCTTATACATTAATCTAATTCAAAAGGATAAACTAGCTCTTTCGTAAAAATTGATTACAACAAGATTTTTATTCTTCAAAATTCTACTTTAACCACAGTAGGTACTGTAAATTTTCCAATTTTGAATAAGAAAATAGAGTTTAATACCATTATTCGTGAAATTTCAACAGAAATCGTAGTAGTAGTTGGGAAATCACTATTGGCAGAATTAAACTTAGTTATTCCTGAAACATTCCTTTAAAAATTAAATTTAATTAACAATTCATGACATGCATATTATCAATATTTGCCCATTAACCCTGATTCTTACTTTTCACTAATGGGAATTCCAAATAACCCTGGTAATAAAACACCTCGCTCTTAATCTCCTAACCCCTCGAATGACAAAACTTTAAACTGCAACCCCACTCTTTGGACCGACGCAACGACGAGTCCCGTAAAGCAGGAGCGTTAAGCAAGCGTGAAAGTACTAATGAAACGCGAATCACCTTGCAAGCAAGAAATAACAGAGAATCCCCAGTAATAAACATCTTTAAGAAAGTAATAAACTGTGCTTCACCTAATTTTATAGATTCAAAATCATTACTTCTTATAGACACAGGGGCTGACGTAAATTTAATAAAATTAAACATACTTTGGCCTGAACTATTAGTAGCTGAAGATGAAGCTATATAAATTGCAGGAATCACACAAATAAAAATACCAATACCAGGCACAGTAAAAATTCTGTTAAAGGACACATCCGTGACATTTCATGTTTTACCCTAAAATTTTCCTATAACCACCGATGGAACACTGGGACGAGATTATCTGCGTCAAGAAAAAGTAAAAATATCGTTTTGGCATAATTCTATTGTAACACATTCAAATCCAATAAAACCAATATTTTTCGTGAATCACGAGTCCATATTAGCACAAGAACTTTTACAAGAAAACAAAGTTAATGTAAAAGCAAAAACTCGTCAAGTTGTTCCAGTAGAAGTATTAAACAAAGAAATAAAAGAGGTATATTTACCTTTAATTAAGACAATTGATAAAGTAGCCTTAAAGTGCATACTTCCCAGGAATCACGTAAGGTGCACACTGGGTGTTTAACACCCATGCGTGTTCAAAGCTGATTTGCTCAGCTGCTATTGAATATTTTGTTACAAAAAAATTATCAGATATTGTTTAATATATCCTCTTCAAATTAAACCTGGTTTTATAATGATTTATTAATTTTTTATTTGTTTAAAAAATTGTTGAAAAAACATGAAAAACAGGATTTTTTTACTAAAAAATTCATAAATGAGGTAATTTTAAATATTTAGACCTAAAAATTTATATTTATATTCTCAAGATACTATGTTTTCATAAAAAAATTACTGCAATATTGCTGCTTCCAAAACAGATAATTATTTGCCAAATCGAAGAATCAATTTTTATGGTAAAAAAGGCTAAATAAATGATCAAGTTTTTTACATATTTAGTCAATTTATTTTATGAAGAAACATAGAAATAGTAAAAAATACATTGAAGTACAAAAGAGGATCATAAAAAATTATGTATATATTATTGTTATGCTTATATTTTATTATATACCCGTACAGTCAGTGCAGAGACCTGTGCGGTGTTCGTTGCACATCAGGCGTATGCAAGAGCCACAACGAGTTTTAGTTTTTCTGTCTTTCATCTTGGGACATAATAAACATCTTGCATAGGTTTCTGACATTACAAGTGACGGATTTTTATCTGCTGAATTAATCAAAAATTAATAATTTTTCAATAAAAATGTTTGCTCCAAAATCACTTTTTTGGTCAATATGTGCACTGTGGGTGTTTGACAAACAGCCTTTTTGAGACGTCTACTTTGAGCAGTTGCTGCTTGTACACTGACACTTGGCGCGCTCTCTATACCTACTTAACTTGAAGTTAGTGATCTCAATTAGTGGTAGATGGCGAAAATTACTCGATTTTGTTTGATTTTGAACGTCGTCTGAGTTTTTGAATTTTTTTTGGGTGTCCAACACCCCCAATGCACTTTAAGGGTTAATAGGAGAAGGGGTAGTTACAAACAGGGACGGAAATTGTCATGTTCTTGCAATTAATACTACAAACGCAGATCTTGAATTTAATATGATTTCGACAACACGACCGAATCGTGTCTTCTTCCCGCTTGTCGTCCATCTTGGTTAGAAGCTTCGAGAACTAACTATAGAACTTCTACACCAAACTCCAGTTTAATTGCCTCCTGCAATAAAAATTCGACACCGTGCCACCAAAAAGAGAAAAACACGATTCACAGGATAGCACTCAGACAATAGGACCGACTCCGCGCACATACTCACCGATTATCAATAGAAAAAGGACCGCCATTACTGAAAGACGCAACGCATTCAATCCAGAGTTCTAAATTTCGGTTTAGATCCCTCTTCTGAAAATCTGTAGGCTAATTTAAGACTCGACCGAACCCGTTTACGGAGGATTTTTTAAAATGAAACTCAAATGTCAGGAAAACCACGGTATATATTTAAAATAAAAGTGACTGAGTATTGAGCAAAATTAGATAATACAGGACAAACATTAATCAGTCATTGTCGGCAATTACAAACTGAGCTTTTTGTCGCTTTCCCTTTCGCAGGGTCTCTCAGGGTCTCTCTCATAAGCCATCTCCAGCACACTTGTTTTCATACCTTATATCTAATTATTTACAAAAAAGAATAATTAAGAGCATTTAGCTAGCAAGTCGGAATCAACTCCAGATAAAGATTCTGATTCCCCTCAAAACAAGGACGCAAATAACAATAGGAAGAAAATTGAACCACGCAAACAACCTCCTTGTTTCAATTGTGGGAATGGCGATCATGAATGGAGAAAGTGAAAAGATAACTGGGTCAAGTTTTGCCATAACTGCGGCAGGTATGGTCAGGTTAAAAAGACTTGCGATTCAGATTATTGCCAGGGAAACTATTAAAGGAGAGCAGACTCAGGGTCAATGCTCCTCTTTTCGTCCTTCGGACGATCCTGTTAATAAATTCTATCTCACCAGACTTAACTAAACCTGACTCAATTTCAATTGCCGTTGAGATTTCGAGTTCGATTTCATCTTTAAATTTTAATGAATTTTCTTGCGAGTTGGGTTGCGTCACTCCGACAACTCAGCGCGCTAAATCGGAACTGGGTTTGTATTTTGCCAATTCCAATAATGAACACAATTTATTATGCCGCTCTTCTTTCGAGCCATCATTTAGAATCGAATTCGTGGAACTCTCGAGTGACAATAACTTAAATGACGATTCAGCTTAGCAGACTAACCGTGATAATACTAGTTAGTTGGGAACCAGCAACTAATTATTATAGTATTATACTAACTTATATATTATTACTAACTTACTACTATATATTTACTAACTTATATTATTACTAACTAGTATTATCACTAACCGTGATAATACTAGTTAGTTGGGAACCTGCAAACCTTTCATCGATATCGAGATATGGGATATTACAATTCATTCCCTAGTGGATACGGGCTCCGACATAACTATTCTAGGCTTTATAAGTGCTCTCTTTCTTGGGAACTACTCACTTTATGAGTGCTAAAATAATCCCTGGTCTAACCAATGCTTGCATCATGGGCATGGATTTTGCGGAAAAATTTGGAATCGTGATTCACGGAAAGGACCGCATTTATGGCGGGCTGATCATCCGGTCATTAAATTCGCTTTCGGTACAACGTATGTAACCGATCCCAGATTTTTTTGTGGTATCGCATTGCTTTCAGAGGCGGAATATCAAAAGTTAGACGATTTTCTCAAACGGGTAATCCCACCTGAGTTTTTTCCAACCGCTTAATATTTCGAGCACGTGATCGACACGCAAGAGAATCCTCCTATTCGGAACAAAAATCATCGTATGTGGCCTAAAGTATGCGAAGAATTTCTTAAAATCAGGAAGCAACTGCTGAAGTAGGACCTAATTGAGTTTGTATAGACTATTCAAGTATGCATCGACTTTCGTAAAGTTAATGAAATCACGGTTAAAAACGCGTAACCAATTCCATTCATATAAAAAATATTAAATAAATTGAATTCAGCTAAATACATTTCAACCCTCGTCTTAAATAAAGCGTATTATTAGATACCTCTCAGTATGGAGAGCAAGTCAGTTACCGCCTTCTTCATCCCGGAAATTATCTAGTCCAATTTATCTGGATGGCATTTAGCTTATATAAAGCATCATTGGCATTCCAGAGACTCATGGCTCAGGTGATCTCTCGTGCGATGCGATCACCTTCGATGATCACTTATATTGGTTCGAATTGACCATCGATCGTTTGACTGAAGCGGGATTAACGCTCATCCCTGATAAATGTAGGCTCTGTATACTAGGAGCTAAATATCTTGGATTCGTGGTGAATTAGGATGGCCTACTAGTTGGTGACGATAAGATTCGTCCCACCTTAGAGTACCGCGTAACAAGAACCTCCGGCAGTTTCGACGCTATATAGGAGCAATTTCTTGGTACAGACGTTTCATCAAGAACTACGCTAGGATATATGTGAATTCGTTCGAGCGATTAAAAAGCATCGATACTATCTGAAAAGTTATCACTTCACGGTAATAACCTACCATAGTAGCTTTAAGTGGCTTCGCAACTTACGCAACCCGACAGGTCGGTTGGCTCCTTGGGCACTCGACCTTCTAGAATAGAACTTCAAAATAATTCACAGGAAGGGAGAATTGCATCACGTTCCAGATTCTCTGTCCCAAATGCTCGATGACGAGGAAGTTGGTCGAGTTACTGTCATCGATTCCGTCGAAGATGCTTGGTATACTCAACGTCGTGACGCGAAGATTAAATAGTCCACATAAATACCAAGGTTGCAAGGTTGTAAACGGGAATCTGTATAGATATTGTGCGAATCTACTTCTGGAGAACATCGTGGATGACCAGGACGCGTGGAAACTCATGGTTCATAAGGATTGTCAACTGCCTATAATCAAATAAGTGCATTGCAGACTTCAAACTAGCCATTTTTGTGCTAAGAAGACGTATGATCGTACGTCGACCAGGTTCTAGCGTTACCCGTATAAATATATATATATATATA
>JBAGKK010513859.1:0-13766 GCA_037177015.1 Euceroptres primus
TAATTTGCGAATTGTAAAAAGGGATTAGTGGCGACCCTTAGGCCCCTTAGGGTTTTATGACGATCCTTCATGAAAACGAAAGGTCTGACTGCCATAAATCACCCTGATAAAGCTGTTCTGTATGAGACCCTTTTGAGTCTAGCAATCGTCTAGCAAGGGGTCAATTCTAGATGATGTGTTCGTAGACGATATCGTCTAGAAATCGTCTAGATTTCCGGTAGGGTCGCCTCAGTTGTATAACGGTATAACAGTTGTGACGAGTCTACATTACTGCTGCTTACTGTAGGTGTTGCGTCTGCTGCTCCGAAATTCTTTCCGGGTAGAATTCACAATCAGTCGCAAGAGTCAGGATGATACTTGTCGTAAAAGCAGGCAAACCAGAAAGAAACGCTACATCTTGCACATTGAATGAAGGAAGTACATGATTAAAATTTCATATCTAATTTAAAATATAATTATTTCATATATATTCTTACTTTATAATGTGTGCATCAATTTTAAATAAATGATTAAATTTATAAAATTTATAAAAATTACATTTGTATGCGAAAAAACTCCAAAAAAGTGAGTTGTTCATTGGAAAAAAGCATAATTAATGTTCATTATCAAGTAATTAACAAAAATTTTATGTGGAAATTGAATATATAAACATTAAAATAATTATAAAGCAAAAAAAAATTTTTTAATCCAGGCGGCGAGAATCGAGCCCGCAACCTCTGCATCCAAATCGGGCGCTCAACCGCTGAACTATTCGGATACTTGGGAGACGGCTTTTTCAAGTCCAAAGACCAGGGACAATTTTTTTAAAGCCGTTTTTCTCAAAACTAGACAAATATTGGGTTCTAGGAATTTCACAACTTTACTTTGGGGCCTTGACCTGTCTTTACAAAAAGTATGAATCAAGACAAAAAACACCACCTCTGACCATTCCCTTGTAAGTTAGATGGATAATTTCCAGTAGGTACATCGTATTCCAAACTCGGATTCGATTTTCAGGGAATTTAGATTCGTTAGATTCAAATTATTCAGGACGTTGGGATTTGTTTCCCTAAATTTTGTTGTCTTGAGTAACTAGCTCACGAAAGGCCTGGTACCCGGCAAATTTAGTTTGTTTGAATTTTCTGAGATTCTAATATTAATTTTGAGTCTAGATAACGGTGCCGAAGGGATTAGTTAATTTCAGTAGAAATTAATTATATTAATTACGTTGTGAATATCTCCTAACATGGTACTGTGATCTTTACCACAATTTCTGGATGTGAAAAATCATGTAACGAGGTAAAAGTATAAATAAATAAATAATGCTTGAGTCGTGCACAATTCGTTATGGCATAGTTTTAAGAAATATGACAGAAAAGCGAGAGGAATACACCAACCTGCAAATAAAGTAGCTTGTCTCGCTGGGGCTTGTCCAACAGATGCTTGCAACACATTGCCCATGTATACTTCTTGAACTTGCTCTGCCTTAATTCCAGAGCACTGCACAACAGCCTAAAAAAGTATCAATATAATAAATATTTAGTATTTACTTTTACAATATTGTGCATGCTGTAACCATTACTAGCGTATATTTTTCAGCCTTTTTTTTTGTTGAAATTCAGATATATAGTAAATTTACTAATTTTTTTTTTGCGTAACTAGCCATAATTAACAGCTAGCAGTTGCTACAATGCTGAATAGTTGCTGAATACAATGATATTTTACTTATGCACAGATCCTTAAAAAATTATGCACTTTTTTGGAGCACCGAGAAAAATATTCCCTTGAGGCGAAGGGAAAATTCCTCTCGCTAACATATCATGTACAATGTACATCTAATTATATATGAATTCTAAAACGGTCATTGCTGCTGCTTCAAGAGAATAATTTCATGAGTAAATGGATTTGAGAAATTTTGAGGATTTGAACATAACTTCCCAATTGGCACAAAGATTTGAGGACGTTTTTACAACATCGTTACTGTTAAAAGTTTAAGTTATCGCGCTCTAATCGGACATACTTTTGAAGCCGACATTTATCGATGTATCGAGTTTCCGATATCTTTTTTACTATATACACGTAAGGCAGTCGAATGTGAATCTCCGAGTTGCATGCATCTTCTAAATAAATCTCTTTACTTTTTGATCCCAGACAAAAGACTTTTATTTGCTTTATTAGGTTATGGGCCCAGTCACCATATACCTGCGTTATCATGTCGGAAGGAGAATCCGAGTTACTCGACGCGTCGCGAGATGTCCGTAGAGTCCGTTGGTCCATTACGTCGCTTTCAAGGATGATACATTCAGATTTCATCACGTGTATTTATTGAAGCATAAATCAGATGTTTTTGAATGCTTTACGAATTACGAGAGGATGGTAGCGAATAAATTTGAAAAGTCCCTCAAAGTTCTACGCTCTGAGAACGGAGGCGAATATAATAATAAAGAGATGAAAAACTATCTCTCTTTTCGAGGAATTCTCATGGAGAATGCGGCACAATATACGCCAGAACAAAATGGGAAGTCCGAGCGTGACAATCGTACAATTGTGGAGTGTGCTCGAACGATGTTACACGCGAAAAATCTTCCACTGAATTTGTGGGCAAAGGCAGTGAACACTGCCGTCTGCACACTCAATCGTACAGCAAAGAGCAAGGACCCTGGAATAACGCCTTACGAGATATGGATGGATAAGAAACCAAGTCTTGGCCATATGAGGATCTTCGGTTCCGAAGCTTTTGTGCACGTGGACGGAAAACTCAGGAAGAAGCTGAGCCCTAAATCGACTAAAGTTTTGCTAGTTGGATATCAGGCAAACTCTTCAAATTATCGACTCTACGATCCAAGCAGCAAGACTGAAAAAATTTCAAGAAATGTCTCTTTCAATTAGAAGTCTCAGAGGCAGGCATCTATGACAGACGAATCGGTTATTGAAGTGAGACTTCCCATGAATGAGTCACAAGAAGAAAATGTCCCATTCGAACCAGAGGGAGCAGTGCGAGTAAATCTGGTGTTAAGAGAACCTGTCAGCATCGAGGAATCTGCAGAGTCGAAATGTCTCAGGAATCGAAATACTCTTCGTAAGCCTGACAGATATCAAGCAAGTTTTGTCGAGTATCACACGCCCATGACATACCAGGAAGCTGTCACGGGGAACCATTCGGAAAAGTGGGTCGTTGCGATTGAGGACGAATTCGATGCTTTTCGAAGAAACGAAACTCTGAAGATTGTGCCAAGGCTAAAAGATCGAAACCCTATCGACTTAAAATGGGTTTTCAAGGTTCAAAAAAATCCAGTAGGCGAAGTCCAGCGTCACAAGGCTTGTTTAGTTGCCAGGGGGTTTCAACAACAGCAAGGCCTGTACTACAACGAAACCTTCGCATCAGTTGTGCGATACGACTCGCTTCGAGTTTTATTGACGATCATCACTCAACAAGATCTGGAAATATCACAGTTCGATGTGAAAAGTGCTTTCCTGTACGGCGAACTTCAAAAGGATATTTACATGGAGATTCCAGAGGGATTAGTCATTGATGAATCCAAGGAAGAATTTGTGTGCAAGCTTGAGAAATCACTGTACGGACTTTAACAAGCTCCAAGATGTTGGAGTGAAAAGTTCCGTAATTTTCTCAAGCAGTTCAGTTTTGTGGAAAGAGGTGCCGACAAGTGCATTTTTCGTGGTGTTGTTGATGGTTGTGTGGTGTTTCTGGGTTTATATGTGGGTGACAGGCTCATTGCAGCCAAGTCGCTGAAGGTACTTAATTTAGTTCTCGATTCTTTGAAGAATTCATTTGAAATCACGCTTAGAGATGCGAGTATGTTTGTAGGGCTTCAAATCGAGCATAATCGAAACAACGGATCTATGTTATTGAATCAAAAAATGTACATAGATAAAATTCTCAGTAAGTTCAGATTGAACGAAGCAAATTCTATCAGTGTACCGGCTGATCCTCATGCAATTTTACGTCCTGCGGAGGAAGTAAACGACAGTCGAGAAAATGTGCCTTTTCGCGAAGCTATGGGCTCTTTGATTTTTCTTGCTACCGTATCTCGGCCTGACATCGCCTTTGCTGTCAATGTTGTAAGTCGATTTTTAAGTAATCACGATGACAGTCATTGGCAAGCGGTGAAACGAATTTTCAAGTATTTGGTGGGAACAGCTGATTTCGGTATCAAATACAGTAAAGTTGGGAACGAGCCACAGCTGATCGATTATTCAGACGCGGATTACGCCAGTGATTTAGACACTCGAAGATCCGTTACTGGATATGCTTTTAGTTTAGCAAACGGCCTTGTATCGTGGTCTTCTAACGTCAGAAGCTTGTAACTTTAGGCACAACAGAAGCAGAGTACGTAGCAGCAGCAGCGGCTGTTATAGAGGCTTTATGGCTTAGAAGATTGTTAAGTGATGTCGGATCTCAATGTGAAGGTGCAACTTTTCTTTATGTGGACAATCAAAGTGCAATCAGGTTGGTCAAAAATCCAGAATACCATAAGCGCACAAAACATATAGATATCCGATATCACTTCATAAGAGAGAAGGTTGAAGATGGTGAAATCCGTGTAGAATACATTCCAACTTCTCTCCAGCGTGCAGATATTTTTACTAAAGCGTTACCGAAAGATCGGTTCAAATTTCTATGTACTTCTCTCGGTTTGATTGAATGTTTTTGAAAGCGCTCAAACAGAGGGAGTGTTAAAAGTTTAAGTTATCGCGCTCTAATCGGCCATACTTTTGAAGCCGAAATTTATCGATGTATCGAGTTTTCCATATCTTTTCTACTATATAAGTTCCCACGTGAGATTTTATGTTAACCGGGATGCAAATAACCGTTCTAAAAATAAATTAAATGCCACCTAAGAAAATACATAAGAACTCAGGTGAGAACCCACATAAGAACTAACATGAGAAGGCACATGAGTTGTCCTTGGGACGAGACTTAATAACAGTTCTAAGAATAAATTTATTGCATCTAAGAAAATACATAAGAACTTAGGTGAGAACCCACATAAGAAAGTACATGAGAAGGCACATGAATTGACTGTGGCGTGAGACTGAATAACAGTTCTAAAAATAAATTTAATGCCACCTAAGTTCTTATGTACTTTCTTAGGAGGCAATAAATTGAAGACATGAGAATGACAACTCGGTAAAGACCATTTGAAGTTGGCCCCTAAATTATGTTATAATAACTATTACTTGGAGGGCAACTTCAAATGGTCTCTAATGAGTTGTCATGCTCGTGTCTTCAATTTACTCTTAGAACTGTTATTCAGTTTCGCGCCAAGGTCAACTTTCTCATGTAAGTTCTTATGTGGGTTCTCATCTGAGTTCTTATGTACTTCCTTAGGTGACATTTAATTTATTTTTAGAACGGTTGTTTGCATCCCGGTCGACATAAGATCTCACGTGGGAAATTATATAAGAAATCACGTGAGAGCTCATATAAGTTTTCATGTTCCAAAAACGTGTACTTAAAAGTTGTGCCATGTATACGAAATCCAGATGAGTTCTCACCTAAGACCATAGATGAATCGGCTAAGATCTCATAACAGATCTTGGGTGAAAACTCATGTAAGAACTCAGATGAGAAATCATATGAATATTTTCAATAGGGAAACGCAAGAACTGATAAAATTTTAAGAGTTTTCTAGAAAGGAGATGTAATGAAGCAAACAATGTCGAAGTATCGTACATGTTAAAATGCCAAATTACCTTTTGAATGTTGGGTCAGCCGTTTTGAATGACAATTCTGACTTAAAATTCGGATTCGGCGACGCAAAAAACCCTTTTAGTCACCACCCTATTGAAAATATCCGGCCAGAATTACGGCTATGAATTTGAAACCAGAATTACGACCGTAGTAACACCGGATTGAATATTACGGTCGGAATTACGGCTATTATAACGGCCGGATTGAATATTACGGTCCCCTCGGAATTACGGCCAGTATAATGGCCGGATTAAATATGAATATATTTGGGGCTGTAAGGGGCCGTGCATAAATTACGTAAACTTTTTTTCTGAAATTTTGAACCACGTACCCCCGTTTGTGAGGCTCCTTAAGTTTTGAATCCCCCCCCTCCCTCCACCCTCTATCTCACGTGATTTTTCCGAATAAATTTTTTTCGTGTATGTATTACTAAAGTACATATATATATATATAAAGTATATATATATATATAATATATATATATATAAAATATAATATATATATTAATTATAATTTAATATTATATAATTATATAAATATATTCTAATAATTTATTTATCTATATTTTTAATATATTTAAATTATATTAAATTAAATAAATTTAATATATTTATATATTTTTTATATTATAAATTATATATTATAAATTATAAATAATTTATAATAAAAATATATTTTATTATAAACTATCCCCCGGGGATATTATCAATCAACGAAAATCATAATAGTCTAGTCAAAATATATCGGAACATGAATTCTGGAAAACAAACAACTGGAATTAATTTTGAAGTTAGCTTTTTTGGGGTTTAAAACCAACAGCAAGATTATATTTACCTTGTAACATTCGATAAAACATATTTAGAATTTTAAATTGAGAAACAGCAATAAATTAGGATAATAACGTGTAATATTCAAAGACTTATTATAAGTTTTTGAATTGTAATATACGTTATTATTTAATTAATATTAATATTTGGGCTCATGGTTTAAATAATTTTTTAATAAAATAAATAAGTTAAAATAAATTTTTAAAAGTTTAAATAAATTTTTAAGCAATATATTGTTGATTATCTGTATTGAAATAAGAAACTTAAACGTTCTTGCTTTATATCCGAAAGCGAGATAAAGTGACAACAAAATTTTTAAAAACTATTAAAATATGAACACTCTTATGCACTTTTTCTATCGGAATAGCTTTTCATTATCTAGTATGTTTTAAAATTTTATTAGAGCATTTTATGAACCATTATAAAATATCTCTCATGTTTGGAGTCACAATCCTTCTTTTTAAAGTAAACACTTTTATTATTTTGACCATCAGAGAAGCCACAGTGTAATGTGATTCATTCTTTACGTGAACATAATTATTTACTTTTAGAATAACTAAATGTGAATTTTTCTTTTAATTGGACTTTAACTATTTATTTCTAATGTAACAAAATTTATTTTTTATTTTATAATAATCTTTTCTGTCAAATACAAATTTATTGTGTCAAATTATTTTAATTAAATAGAAGTGCAAAATATTCTTGAATAACTTTACTTTAAGATAAACTAAATTACGCTATAAAATAAAAAGCAGTTTTTGAGCTACTTTAGAAAGCAAGAAAGTTAGGGTTTATTTTGAAACAAATTTTAATAATATGAAAGTAATTCTTTTTTTTTGATCCTAGGATCCCAGACTTCCTTATTCACATGAACACTTCGTAAAGGTTTTCTTTTTTGAAATATGTTTAAAAATCATATTTTTAAAATTCAACAATTCAAGCAACTGGTGACTTGCTACAATTTATTTAATTAATTATTTAAATATGTACACTATCTTACATAATCTTATTGCTAAATGAAATATTCAAAATTAATATATTAAAAAATAAATAAACTAATATTCTTCTTGAAACAGAATTTATTAAAAATATATATTTTTTTTAAATGAAACAGAAGCATAATTTTAAAAAATTTATTAAATCATTATCTCGTTTTCAATTATAAATGCCTCCAATTATTGTAGTAGTTTATTTTAATTAGATTTTCTCTTTCTGACAGGTCTACTTCTGAGTTTACATTTTTCGCTACAATTCACAGCGTCACTTTTGGTAATTTCTTGAAGTCCCTCAGCTCGTTAAAAATATTCAAACATCCTTCAGCTGTACCTCAACTTTTGCTTGAAGTTCAACATGGGTGTCCAAATAATCAAGGGAATCAGCTTCATTTTTATAATCGCCTTAGTGTCAGCTAGTAAGTCTTTCAATCTTTTTTAAAAATTACTTTTTGTATCATAAATTATAATTTTAGGCTTTTCTGAAATTTTATTTTAACCCTGAAACGAATTAATTCCTTTGAGGGTCTCCGCTTAAAGTGAGATTTCCCACAGCCTCACATTATGACCCTTTTTACATGAACAGGCTTAATTTTTTTGTGGAATCAGCTTAAAATTTTCTTCCACAGACTCCTTCCTGTCATATTTTTCAAACTGCAAAAAATTGTTCATTTTTAGGGTTTCATAGCCTCGGGTAGAAACCCTTATACTTCATAGTATCGGTCAGTTGTCCGTCCGTCCATTCGTCGTAGGACCCAATATAGTCATAGGGTCAAAAACTGACATAGGTCCCAAAATTGACATAGTACCCAATATCGGCATAGGGTCCAAAACTGTCACAGGAACCAAAACTGAAATAGAAGTCAAAATTGGCATAGAACCCAAAATTGACATAGTACCCAATATGGACAAAGGACCCAAAATTAGCATAGTACCCAATACGGACATAAGGTTCAAAATTCGCGCAGGACCCAAAATTGACATTGGGCCTAAAATTGAAATAGTACCCAAAATTGTCATAGGGCCTAAAATTGACATAGTCTAAAAATTGACATGCGGACCAAAATTGACATAGAAACCAAAATTGGAATAGGACACAAAATTGACATAGTACCCATAATTGACACACGACCAAAAATTGACATACGACCCAAAACTGACATAGGACCAAAAATTGACATAGGATCCAAAATTTGGCATAGGGCCTAAATTTGGTATAGGGTCCAAAATTGACATATGAATTGACATAGGTTCCAAAATTAACATAGGGCCAAAAATTGACATAGGATCCAAAATTGACATAGGGCCCAAATTTAATATAGGGCCCAAAACTGATATATGAATTGACATAGATTCCAAAATTGACTTAGGACCCAAACTTGGCACAAAACCCAAAATTGGCATAAGGCCTAAAAATAGCATAGCGCCTAAAATTGACATAGAGCCCAAAATTAACATAGAGTCCAAAATTGACATTGGAATTAATATGGACATAGAACCCAAAACTGACATAGTGCCGAATATGTGCATAGGATCCAAAACTGGTATAGGGCCCAAAATTCACGTAGGGCCCAAAATTGACATTGGACTTAATATGGACATAAATCCGAAACTGACATAGTGCTCAATATAGACATAGGATCCAAAATTGGTATAGGGCCCAAAATTGACTTAGGACCCAAAATTGACATAAGACCAAAAATTGACATAGGGCCACAAATTGACGTTGGAATTAATATGAACATAGACACCAAAACTGAGATAGTGCCCAATATAGACATAAGATCAAAAACTGGTATAGGGTTCAAAAATGATATAAGGCCCAAAATTGGCATAGGGCCAAAATTGACATAGGGCCCAAAATTGACATTGGAATTAATATGGACATAGACCCCAAAACTGACATAGTGCCTAATGTAGACATAGGATCCAAAACTGGTATAGGGCCCAAAATTGACATAGGACCAAAAATTAACGTAGTACCAATAAAGCTAGGAAGCCCTTCCTTGTAAGCGCTTGTCGCCTACTATAACTAATTTTGCATAAACAATTTTTATTAAAAAATGCAAATTTTAACCATTTTCACATAAAAATGCTTAAATTTTGTTGGTTTAGCCTAAAATATCTTGCCGCAAACTCCGTACTATCATATTTGTCAAATTGACAAAAATTATTATCTTTTATAAAAAATTTGTATTAATAAATGCACATTTCGACCGCTTTTTCATGAATAAGTTTAATTGTTTTTTGTAGAATCAACTTAAAATGTTTTGCTAAAGATTTCCTGAGGTCACATTTTTCATATTGAAAGAAACTGTCAATTATATTAAAAACTTATAAACAAACGCATTTGTTTATAAAAATTAATCTTTTTTTTTTGTTTGAAAAATATGACAATAAGGAGATTGTGTCAAGACATTTAGGGCTGATTCCACAATAAAAATTAAGCCTACTCGTGTAAAAATGGTAAAAATGTATATTTATTTTCAAACATTGTTTAAATAATTACCAAATAACTGATTGCGATTAATTGTTTGTAATCAGACATTAGTTTCTGTAATATTTCCTGCAAAAAGCATGGATTTCAAACAGTTTATTATTGCGTACCAGGAAAAAATAGTTATTATTTAATCATTTGTTTATAACATTATAAACATTTTTTTCTTACCCTGACCGACTAAAATCTATTGGTAGATAGTTATTACACTGATTGAAAACCTTTTTTAATGAATCTGAAAATCCTTATGAAAATAGAACATCTGAAAATTTTAAAATAACAAAAAAAAATACAATCGTTGATGTTTAAACGTTTTTAAATTACAAACGTTGATGTTTAAACGTTTCTAATATACAAAACGTTGTTTCTTAAATCATTCCAATATACAAACGTTAAAGTTTGAACGATTTCATGTTGCAAACGTTGAAATTAGATCGTCAGAAAATTAAAATTCGATTTAATTTCAATAGGTTTGGCGCTCAGTGAAGCAACAGATGACATCCTTTCAAAATCTGTATCCGGAGTTCGTCTGAACATAACCTCTGAAGAATTTGCAAAACGCTGTCAACTCAAAAAGCAAAATTTAACCGAGAATCTGAAGGAAGCAAGAAATTCTCTTTTAAATGTTTCTTTGGGAATAATAGAAAAAGTTGAATCTGACATTGAAGAGGATGATTCTTCTAAAAAATTAAATGAAGCTCTCAACAAACATTGTCTTGAAAATTTTGACCTGAAGGAAGCATTGAAAAAATTACTTAATGATGTGCAACTTTGCTACAATGCAGAAGACAACCTAACTGATTCTGAGGAAGAAAATGTTGCAGAAAAAGCTGTCTTTGCTCATTGTTTTGAATATCTTAAATATAGTAAGATTTTTAACCAATTTTGTGCAGATTTAACAAATATAGTGCAGATTCTGTAGGTAGTCTGCTGAAAGAATGCTGATAAATTTAATTTAATGTTATTTTTTAAGTTTTTTTTTAGTTTTTTAGATTTAGATTTTCATTTGAATCTTACTTTATAATTTCAATTTAATTTAATTTCTGTCCGTTATAAAGTTTATGTTTCTCTTTTTCAGACATAATCAAAAAATTTTACAATTGTCCTGAAAATGAAACAACAAAATTGGCCTTTGCAAAATGTTACGAAGACCCTCTCAATCTTTTCAACTCCACATTTACTCATTTGCTGCCACTTCCAATTATTCTAACTGAAGCCCAATGCAAGTGAGTTCAAATTATTTATTTATTAATTTTTATATATTTGCGTAATACATATATCAATTTTCATTTATTTAACTATATTTAACATTATAATTATATTTCATTACATTTAACATAATAATCATACTTCATTGTAAGCATTTAACAAAATGACTTTCTATTTAATATATTTTTTATTATTAGTTTAATACACAATATGTAGTTTAACATTTAACAATTATATTTCATAAAATAATCTTTTTTCAGCCTTACCCTTCATATTGAAAGCTGTCAAAGTAACATAGTGAAACAATATTGCACAACACCAGAGTCAAATATGTTAACACCCATTTTTATGGTCAACAGAAAGCTCGACAACTGTTAACTGTAAAAATGCAAGAATTATTATCAGTAATCAAATATTAATGTATTTAAACAAAAATACAAAATAATAATTCACGAAAAATAGTAAATCTCCATATTTATGACCATTTTTCCAAAATTACTTCTTGAAAATTGAAAAATTCCAATAACTAAATTTAAGTTATCAAATTAATAAAAATACAGGGGAATTGATAATAATAATTATTATTTTAAAAACTTAAGTTTAATATAAACGAAAATAAAATATCTTACCAAATATCGATTACTCCATGCATGAAATATTTGAGCTTTCTGATTATTTTATAACAGAGAAAATAATAGAAAGCGTCAGTGATAGAAATGTTGTTCTTCGATGCTTCTTCATTGATTATTTATTCTTTAGTATTTCGCAATCGGTCTAGAGATTTGAGTGATAAATTTTTATATTTTTTGCAATTTCACGTGTTATAGTTTTTAGATTATCATCAAATGAAAAGGTTTTGTTTCATTTATTGATTGCTGAATGTGAGTTTAGCAATCATTGCTTCGACTGTCACCACAGAAAAAACATTCGGTGATCTGAAGACTCTTTTTTAATAAGTTTGAAAAAAAGGAAAGTGTAAGTTCAAGAATTTACTAATAATTTATTATCAATATAAGTTCTTGTTCGATACAAACTTATACAAATATATAAGTTCCTTGCCTTCAAATAAAAATTGTCAAGACATTTCTTTTGCTCTTTACATTTGCATTGACATTTACATTCGCTCAAAATTGAAGCTCTTTATTTATTAAAATAAAACTATTAGTGTTTGAAATATTAATAATTATAATAATTATTATTTTCAAATTCTATTTTTTTATTCTAAAATCTATGGAGATTTATTAAGTTTGTAAGATAGTAGATAGTGTTATTTGCTTTTTAGAATAGAACATTATATGGGGTTAAAAAGTATCAAAAAATAAACTAAAAGTATAATAAGAAAAATTAATTTCCTTAATTTAAATTTTCCCAAGGACTTAATATTTTTAACTTTGGCATTAAGTTCAGTCGAGATCATAAAAGAACAACACTTTTCAAAAAGTAATGTATTAATTATTACCTATCGTGTGTGAACATTAATAAATATTATTCTTATTAAAAACTCAGGTAGTTCAAGTTTTTTGAATGAAAGGAATAATTTTTTATGGCAAATGGAAATTCATTCAGTAAGAAAATATATTTATTTGATACTAGTAATTGACACGAATATAGAAATGAAATTTTTATTTCAATCAGAGAAATATTTTTTTAAAATAAATATCAGTCTATTTCACTGAAAGAAATATTTTTTACGTAACCAGCATGATCAATGCAAATAAATATTTATTTTAACGAAAGAACTATATCATTGATTTAGGTAATTATCCATTTCGTTAAAAAAAATGATTGCTTCAATTCGAGTGACGAAACGAGACTGCTGCAAACAAATATTTCTCTTACCAGAATAAATATCTTTTTGGAATAAACATATTCTTTTTATTTAAATATGCAGTTTCCTTCAGGATGAATTTTTCCTTCAATTATATATTTCTTCCAATTGAAAAATATTTTGTTTTGTTAAACAATTATCTATTCCGTTAAAAAAAAATAGTATTATCGTTCGAAACATACACACTTTTTGTAGAAAATATGACAAAACTTAATGTGTGATTATAATCAGTTAATTGCAGTCTGGTAAATATTTAACCATTTTTTAAAACAAATGCAGATTTTAAACATTCAATTTCAATGAATTTCAAAAAATGATGATTTCAAAGATTTTACTAGATTTGAAAAATCAACTGATTTCAAAAGATTTTACTAGATTTGAAAAATCAACTGATTTCAAAAAATTTTACTAGATTTGAAAAATTTTCAAGATTTCCTTTGTTTTCTCCTTTGAGAGGAGAAATTGTAAATGGTTTATTTAATTTTTGAAAAGCGTTTTTTGATGCATGAAACTAAAACCGTTCATCAAAAGTTTCTCATTCTCAAATGAATAAATAAATAAAATAGCTGGCTAACGAACTCTTCCTTTCTTTTTATGCCTTAAAGAAGTGTGCTAAAGCACAATACAATCCCATATTTTTTTCAAAAGTCTTTGGTGAAGAAAAATTAGTTTTTAAGTTCTTAACAGTATTTTTCACAATTAAAACGAAAATTATTTATTC
>JBAGKK010513870.1:0-13766 GCA_037177015.1 Euceroptres primus
GATTCAAAATAGCGGATCCAAATTTACAAAAAAAGGCATATAGCTCTGAAAACTTTTACTCGTGGGTTTTTGGAGTCCCTGAGTACGATTCTTAAGTCAGAAAAATGAAATTTTTTAATTCAAGATGGCGAATTCAAATTTACAAAAAAAAAAGGAGGTAATTTATACTGGACCGTTTTCGAGGTCGCTAAAAATACGACTCGGTAATGCAATTCTGACTACAGAATCAGTTTCAGCACGCCAAAAAAATACAGCAATTCCGACATCAGAATTAGTTTTACCGCACGAAAGTAGGATAGAAAACCTTAGTCTGTATCAATGTTCACACTAATTTTTTCTGATTCATCATTTTAAACGAAAAAAACCACTTTTTTAAACCGTTTTTTGAGGTTAGAATAAATAAGCGCTTATGTAAAAAATTATCTAAAAAAACAAGAGGATTCTGGATCAGACTAATATTATTTATAGTTTTTTTCGTGCTGAAACTAATTTTGCAGTAAGAATTGCCATACCGAATCGTATTTTTATCCTAAACCACAAAGAAATCCCTCAAAACAATTTTGTTTCCTAGTAAATGATCTAAAACAAAAAATGGGCAGGATTCTAGACCAGTGTAGTATTTCCTATAGTATTTTGGCCTGCTGAAATTGAATCAAAAGTCAGAATTGCCATACCGAATCGTATTTTTAGTGACCTCAAAACGGTCCAGTATAAATTTTCAAAGCCCAAAACCTCCTTTTTTTTGTAAATTTGAGTCCGACATCTTGAATTTAAAAATCTAATTTTTCTGACTTAAAAATCGTACTTAGAGACTCCAAAAACCCACGAGTTAAAGTTTTCAGACTCATATGCCTTTTTTTTTTGTAAATT
This sequence comes from Euceroptres primus, assembly GCA_037177015.1. Classification (NCBI taxonomy): domain Eukaryota; kingdom Metazoa; phylum Arthropoda; class Insecta; order Hymenoptera; family Figitidae; genus Euceroptres; species Euceroptres primus. The sequence goes on from JBAGKK010513870.1 coordinate 871, forward strand.
TGGATCAGCCATTTTGAATCCGCCATATTGAATTTGAAAAATTTAATTATCGGACTTAAGATTTGTCCTCGTCGACCCCAAAAACCCCCGAGTACAAATTTTCAGACTCATATGCCTCTTTTTTATGGCCCTGTGTAACCGAAAATGATAATTTTTCCATTTTTTCAGTTTTTTGGCATTCCATAGCTATAGTAAATTTAAATGGTCCTAAAAACGATAAAGGGATAATTGAAGGTAATGTGCCAAACTGTCAATTGGCAAAAAAAAAGATTCTGCCATTTTTCTAGTGTAGTGCGAATTTTGATACTTTTCTGCATTTTCTGGCCCACTGTGCGCTGGGCCAAATTTGGCATATTTTACCGGGCCTCATTTGATAAATAGGTACTCCAAAAAAATTGATCTAAAGTCTATGTATATAAATTAAACAAAGTTTAGTCAAATCAGCAATGGACTCGTGGAGTTGGGTGTCGATAATAAATGGAGTATTTAGTAATCATAATTAAAGAGCCTTCAGGGAAACGTCGTAGAAAAGAAACTATATCGAAAGTTGTGCCTCAAATTATATATCATGAAGCACTCTTACAGTAATGCGATCTCCAAGTAGACGAAAGCTTTTAAGAAAAGTAGTCCTTGGTAATCAATTTCCTATCAGTCGAATCGCAACAACAAATGTCTCGTAATCATAATTGAAGAGCCATTAGGGAAACGTCCTAGAAAAGTAACTAATTTTAAAAATTGTGCCTCAAATTATATTATGAAACACTCTTTGAAACACCTAACAATCACCAAATAGACGAAAGCCTTCAAATAAATGGTCTTAGGTAATCAATTTCCAACCAGTGAATCGTTGTCACTCTGGTAAACAATCTAGTAAAAAGCATCTCTGCTAACTCAAAGTCATTCAAGAATGTCAATCTCGTATATATTTATACTTTTCCTTATATCCCTCGCTCTAATTTTTCGAACAGTAAATTCAACTCAATCCAATTCGTTGAATCCATTAGTGTCGTACATGGTCCAAGAAAATCGTTTCTATTTCGTGGTGATATTTATGGACGACAGAAAAGGATGCCAGGCATCGAAAGGCAGCAAATAAATGTTGGTTTCACAAAAGCAGGAAAGGCCAGGGGGGACCAAAGGATGCAATTTCTCTACTCGAAAACAGATTCTCTGTTGTGGTTCATCGCTTAAAGAGTGAGAACCAAACAGATTCCGCACATCCTCAAGAATGGAGTTTCTCTTGTAATTATCCGAAAGTCAAATGAGGCCCAAGTGTCTTTTTATTTTCTTATCTGACGACAAGAAGAATCATGAAAAATTTCTTCACTACATGTGGTCAAAGAATTTTTTGGACGTGAGCATTTTGGAAATTATCAATGAAGCAAGCGGTCATTTTTCTCTTCCAAGGAAAAGAGCCACTTTGTATTACTTCAACCCCTTTTCGAACGAGTATATCAAAGAAGAATACACTCCAAGGAGTAATTTATTCCCCAAAAAACTTCAGGATCTTCAAGGTTATTATATGAATGTAGCTCATGAAAATGCACCTACTACTGTACTGAAATTAAATTCATCAGGCCATCTAATCGAAGTGAGTAGTTCGAGTATATCAATCATGAAAGCTTTAGAGCAGGTGATGAACTTTACTGCAATTGTTTTTCCAAGCTTCGCAGAAAATCAGAGAAAATGGTTCCTGGAAACAAAAAATTTAACTATGAGTAGTTTAATGAATGACTCAGCTTACACGGGGATCAGATTCATAGTGAACATCGGAGTGATCAACGAGGGCTACACTTGGAATCATCTCACGTGTACCACAGACATCGGCATGCTATATATCTCTCCAACAATTTCAATTTTGCCAAAAAAAGGTTGAGAGAAACTACCATAACTTCTTCATCACTATTCTCGTAGCAAGTTGCATAATCTTTGTCATCTGGATACGATCTCGATTTATGAATTTCGAACTTCAAATATGGTGCTTAGAAAATATTTACCAGCTTCTTCTGGGTATCGGTTTCAATCAAGTTCCTCAAAGACTACCTGAGAAGTTCACTTTTTTGTGAATTACTTTAATGGCCTTCTTCTTTTCTTCTGTCGTTTTCGCAAATTTCACTGACTCGAGACTCGCTAAACAAACAGATGCGGTGATCGAGAACTTTGAGGATTTGGTGAAATTGGGATTGATACCACTGGAGTCGGAGATTCGGTTAAACCGTACAGTCTGTTCAACAAGAGCGGGTACGGCAAAAGTTTATGAAAACTGCTCACTAGGTATAAATCATGGTTATGATCTGAAAAAAATAGTATTAATTCTATTACGCAATATATTAAAGATTAGCAGTTTTCATAGAGTTTTGCCGTACCCGCTCTTGCTGAACAGACAGTACGTACAGATCACCATATGTAATTGATCAAAAGTCAATTATTGACTTGGGCACAAAAGCTGTAAGAGAATCGGAATTTGATGATTGTACTGACCAATTGGTGATATACAAAACTGTAACTTGCCTGACGGACTATGAAGTAAATGAAAAATTCATCAAGGACCTGTTTCGGGATAATGAAGGTCACCAGCATCTAAAAATTATGCAAAATAATTTTATGGCTCTTCCTTTGAGTCTAGCATTGAAAGTTTGGTCCCCTTTCGTTAATCGATTTAATGAAATATTTTTGCCCCTTAAAAAATCGGGTTTCCAGGAATTTTTGTCATGGGTGAGGGGTCCAAAGGGACGAGAAAGCTGAGCTCGGAGCTCAGCGGAGTTGCGCAAGTACCATAGCAACAAAGTGCGCAATAGTGGCGCAGTAGTATAAGCGGAGAATTCTGTCGGTTCGCATCAGTTCGTTTTCAGTGTTTTGTTTATGCGTTATATATAATAATTCATAAATAATAACTAAATAAAACTTAAAATTAAAGTAAACGTTAAATTAAACAGAAATAGTTCATACAGTCCTGACTTGTTTACGTTTAGAAACTTCTGATTTAAGTCCAACGCCATTCAGGCCATCCCTGAAACCGGACTTAAATCGGAAGAGTAATGTATTAATGATACCAAGGAGGCTGTGAATAGGTTCAGCATCACTACCATCACAGAGAAACAGTTGATCGATTTTGATATATATATATATATATATATATATATATATATACTTTATGTAACCCTTGACTTTCGATATATTTTGTCATTCTGTGTATTTTTGGGAGAGATTATTGTGAATCGCATCAAATTGAAATTTTCGAAGAAGGTAACCGTAATCTCATGGAGGTTTTTGTATATGTAGAAGACACTTGGGTGTATTTTTTCGAACGTCGTCTTAAGAACCAAATATAACCATATATAAGAATTAAACAACAATAAAATCCATGTACGATAAAATTGAAAATGATATTAGTTGAAACTTTACAGGCCTAGAGCTTACAATTAGATTATTACACAATAGGATGGTCCAAATTTTTTATTTTTTGGATTTTCATGCTCTCACCACCCAGAATTGTTCGAAACCCAAAAAAAGTAAACGAGTATTTTGGTTTTTTAAAATCAATTGATATTTAGAGGTGGCTCAAAGCCCATAAAGTTTAACGTGAATTTCCCGTAAGTAAAAAAAGACGTTTTTGTAAATTTGCAACAGAATCGTTAATATTAGATCTTTCTCAAATTTTCTTGCATGCTTCTCTTGAAAATTATTTGCTAAATGCGAATCAATAATTATTTTTTGAATTCAACCCCCATAAACCACTTTTATAGGATCCCAAATAAACCCCATAAGAGCAAGAATGAGATATTTTTGTCGTTTAATCTTATTTCTTTGCAGTTTTTTCATAAATGGTTTTTAATACGTAAGGTATCACTTTCGAAACATAACCTGATGTTTAAAAAATTGTTTAAATAATTTATCAATATTTATAACTATCTTTTTGTAACTCATGCACAAAAATTACGCGTTTTTGTCCGTGGAAAGTATACGAGAAGTGACGCTTTTTGGTTAGGTATACGAAAAACAAATTCTGCGCATGCGCTACTTTTTTCACACGCTACGGAATTTTCGCACGCTTTTTTAACACTTTAGTTACCTATGGAGCCCTACCAATGCGCCGCCTGGCGGGAGAAACTTTAGTCGTATTTGACAAAGAGTGAAAATTACGGTCAGCCATTTTCTAGTAGTGCTCAGTTATATGTGTTTTCGAATACTTTCCATAGGCAAAAACGCGGGCTTTTGTACATTCGTTACAAAAAGTATAATGTGACACAACTGCAAAAAGGTGAACATCGACGAAGCCTGTGAAGTTTACAACATTCACGTACTGCTCGTTCAGCCAACTTCACGACCTTTATCAATTGTCCGCCTTTTTTCACTTGTATCACAACGTACTATTTCATAGAAATAAGCTAGAAAATTGCGGTTTTTTCTACATTCTTCAACTGTTCTTTGACTCTCTAATTAAAGTGAGATAATAATTATTGAACATTAACAAAATAAATTGTTTAAATAATTAATTGTTGTTTATAACGATGTTCTCTTAGAAGAAAGCTAGAAAATTGCGGGTTTTTCTACATTGTTCCACTTTTCTTCGACTCTCTAATTAGAATGCGATAATAATTATTAAAAATTAAGAAAAGTAAGTGTTTAAACAATTAATTATTGTTTATAATGATCTTCTATTAGAATAAAGCTGGAAAATTGCGCTTTTTTCTACATTCTTCAACTTTTCTTCGACTTTATACTTAGAATGAAATAAGAATGATTGAAAAGTAACAAAAGTAATTGTTTAAACAATTAATTATTGTTTCTAACAATCCTCTCTTAGAATGAAGCTAGAAAATTGCGGTTTTTTTTACATTCTTTAACTTTTCTTCAACTCTCTAGTTACAACGAGATAATAATTAAAATTAATTATTATTAAATTTTAATTAATTGATTAAAATATTTTTTAAACAATTTATTATTGTTTATAACAATCTTTTCTTTAAACAAAGATAGAAAATTGCGTTTTTTCTACATTCTTCAACTTTTCTTCGATTCTTTAGTTATTAACAAATAATAAACATCAACAAAAATCATTTTTCAAACTGTACATTATTGTCTATTATTATACTTTTCTGAGAATTAATCCAGGAACTTGCGGTTTTTTCTAAAATTTCGAACTTTTCTTCGGCTTTTTAGTTATGACCAAATTAATAATAAATAAACACCAATAAGAATCATTACTTAAAAAGTATTTCATTATTTTTTTTTGAATTAAGTATTCTTATTTAAAAAATGATTTTTGTGGATGTTTAATTATTTGATTGTTCATAACTAAAGAGTTGAAGAAAAGTTGAAGAATGTTGAAAAAACTGCAATTTTCTAGCTTTATTCTAAGAGAAGATCCTTATAAACAACAATTAATTATTAAAACAATTACTTTTGTCAATTTTCAATTATTATTATCTCATTTTGACTAGAGTGTGGAAGAAAATTTGAAGAATGTAAACAACCGCAATATTCTAGCTTTATTCTAAGAAAAGATAGTTAAAAACAATATTAAATTATTAAAAAAATTTTTAAAACATCAAAATATGTTTAAAAAGTAATATCTTACGTATTAAAAACAATTTATGATTACTTCGCATTCAGCTATTAATTTTCAAGAAAAGGGTGTAAGAAAATCTAAGAAAATCTAATATTAACAATTCTAACGCAAATTTACAAAAACGTATTATTTTCTTATGGGAAATACACGTTAAACTTTATGGGCTTTGAGCCACCTCCAAATATTAATTGATTTCAAAACAAAAAAATACACGTTCACTTGTTTTGGAATTTGTACAAATCTGGGGGGGGGAGAGCATGGAAATTCGAAAAAAATGTTTGCAATGCATTTTTGGACCACCATATTACACAAACACTAATTGTAGACCTTTTTTATAATTAATATAACAGTTCAACTCAAGCTAGATAAGAGAGATTTTGTCTGAATTTACAAAAGTCTTAGTGAGTTTTTAAGAGATATAATTTGTAACAAAGAAGAATATTTATCTCCGAGAATAATGCAACGAGTGTATTAAACTTCAATGCACATATTGATTTCTGACATCAAAAGCTGCTTGAAAAACTACACTACCTGCATCTTACGCCAAATATACATACTTAAATACTTAAATACTATACTTACTTAAATTTATGATATACAACGGCAATAAATTTTTATTTTTAAAAACTTTATCGCTTCATTTTTGAGTATTTCGAAGAGTTTAGTCAAATTAATGTTGTCAAATGCTTTCACCAGATCTACAAAAACTATAAAAGTTGGTTTCCCTTTGTGTAATCTTCCCTCTTGAATGAATTTTAAAGTTAATATCCTTTCTTTGATTCCATTCCTTTCCTAAAGCCAAATTTATCTTTCACGAGTGACGTTTCAACTTGCAATAAAAAAAGTTATTGTTTCACATTTTTGAAAATTCTTAAGATTATTAGCTCAAAAGATACTCACGTAAATTTGGCTTTACTTTAATCTTCCATGAAATTTAGACTCACCTGGAACAAAAAAAGGAAAATAATTAATTATAAAACCACATTTTATTACTAAAGTTATATTTTAGTTCAGGTCTTTTAGGGACTTCTACGTGAGAAGAAAATTTAAGTCAAGAAAATACCCAAAATTACAAAATTGCCAATTGGGAACATTTATCCAGACCTAGTGACATTAATTAGTGACATTAATTTAGTGACATTAATTTAGTGAGATTAATTAGTGATATTAATCAGTGACAACTTACAGGGTGACTAAAATCAAAAGCAGAATCGAAAAGCCATTATCATAAACTAAGGTAGCACCCGAGCGGAAAGTAAAGAAATATTTTGACTGAAAGTCAGCCTTTTCTGACTGAAAGTCAGTTTTTTGACATAATGAAGAAAAAATTTATTTCTAATATTACACAGGTCAACAATGATTTTGGTGCAGAGTCCTACAAAGCTGTTTCCGAAGGAATTTGACATACTGAATCCAAATTTGTTGCCCAAATTGCTCCATCAGCTCTCGTTCTCGAGATATTCCAACCTAAAAGTGCAAAAAATGCCACTTTTGTATTTTTTGAAGTGGAATAACTTCAAAATGAAAAGTGATCAATAAATTTGAATAACGAATTTGAATTCCGCGTTAAAAAAACTATGAAAATTAAAATTGAAAACAATTTCATCACGGGATAGTCTTTTAAACCCTACGTAAATGAAAGGCTGAAATTTCGATTTTCTTGCAACAAGTATGAAATAGAGTTTTATCGATTATAATTAAAACAGAACAATGCACAATTTGGCACGAAAAAAATTTATATATAGAAATTTTGGTGTATTAGCTAAGGTTACGGATGATATAATATACTATTACGATAAAATTGCAATATGAAGCTGTTTTTATTATTTACATAAATAGCATTTAATTACCTAATTCTACACAATGAAAGCTCCTTTTCTTTGAATTTCTTGAATGATACGTACTAGGACAATCGCGCATAAGGTTCCAACAATAATCTGTCATTATGTGGGTATCCCATCTGCCTTGATATCTGCCTTCCATGACTTTGATGTCCTGATGGAATCTTTCTCCTCGCTCTTCACTTAAATCTCCAAGATTGTGTGAAAATTTGGCTAAATGGCTGTAAAGGTAGTAGACTTTTATGCTCATGTTGCACCCCAACTGTTCGAATTGTATAAGAATACGATTTACTAATTTTGTGTAATCGTTTGACTTGCGATTACCAAGGAAGTTTTGAACGACTTTAACAAACGAAGTCCAGGCAGATGGCTCAATTTTGTTCATGGAATGAATAAAATTTAAGTCTTTTATGAGAAGCCTTATCCGAGGACCGTCGAAAATACCGCCTTTTAGTTTTTCTTTTTCTGCACTTAGACCTGGAAATTTATGTGTTAAGTAATCGAAGCAGGAATTCTCTTTGTCGAAAGCTTTCACAAACTGTTTCATCAGTCCTAGTTTAATATGTAATGGTGGTAGGATAATTTTGTCTCTGGAAACTAATGTTTCATTTATTACATTCATCTGTCCAATAACCATGTCATCTCTTGAAGGCCAATCTCTACTTACTCAGTGCTCATTTTTAGCTCTACTGTCCCAAAGACACAAAAAACGAGGATATTTTGTATAACCACTTTGCTGTTCTAGCAAAAAATTAACCATTTTTGGGTCCACGCAAATCATCCATTGATGCTCTTGGTTCTTGGTATTTGATCTTCTCCAAGACAAGAGAGATTGTCTGATACTCCTCTTTCAAACTGGTGGAATGAGCAATTGGAATTGAAACTGGTTTATTGCCGTCATGCAAAAGCACACGCTTAAAACTCCTCTTGGAACTGTCTATAAAAAGACGCCATTCAGTTGCCTGGTATTCCATTAGACCCATTTTGTTCAAAAGACCGGCAAGGTCAGTGCAGAATACTAGCTGGTTCTCTGAAGAGAAAAAAGGGAGTAGATCTACCTCTCTTGTACGATAAAATGTTACTTTTGTTTCTGAAGAAAGCATATTTTTTTCTTTTAATCTGGACGCTAATACCTCAGAAAATTTCTTTGAAAGGTTCAGGTCTCTAATAAGGTCGTTGAGTTCATTTTGACTGAAAAGTTCTACGCTTATTGAGGTTCCTGCAAAGTCGTTGTCAATATTGTTACTTTCACTGTCCTGTTCTATTTTCGATTATAAAGGTTTCAGCCTCTGAAATCTTTGGTTTGAAACAAGAAGAAGGAACAGGTACCTCGACTGAGTGAGACAGAGGTTTTCTAGCAGATGTAGTATAAGGATACGTCCATTTGCTCCGATTATTTCGATTGATACCGTTGATATTCACCTTACAGAAGTAACAGTCCTCGTAATGGTTTTTTGGTTCCTTCCAAATCAATGGAACTCCAAATTTCAAACAACGTCGGTTGCCATTCACTCATTGTCGCAAATACTGAGTACACGTTTTGCAAGCAATATGAGGAACCCATGGCTTGTGTTGGTTTCCTATTTTGATACCAAAATATTGATGATATGCTTTTTTTACAATCTTTGATATTCCACACCTATACTGCTTGATAGTGTATTCACCACAAATGTATCAAAATACATCTGGATTATTAGAACAACGTCTTCTTGAGGTAGCCATAATTTTCAACTGAATGTACAAAAGCAAAACAAAAGAACAGCCAAAAAAAGTAAAGTTACAAATCGCTAAATTCATATTTGTTTCAAGGAAATCGCAATTTCAGCCATTCACTTAAGTAGGGTTTAAAAGACTATCGCGTGACTAAATTATTGTTTAAAAAGTGATTTCGTTAAGTTTTTTATCGCGAAATTCAAATTTGACGTTCAAATTTATTTATCACTTTTCATTTCAGAGACATTCCACTTCAAAAAAGACAAAAAATTGAATTTTTGGCACTTTCTGATTGAAATAGCTTGAAAATAAGAGCTGATGGAGCAATTTGGGCTACGGATTTGGATTTAACATGTCAAACTCCTTCGGAAACAGCTTTGTAGAACTCTGCACCAAACCAAATGTTGAAATTTGTAGGCTTGTGTGATGGGATGATTTTAAAATTATTAAATTAAAACTGTAATTTTCAATACAAAATATACGCATTTAATAAAATTTGAAGAATTGCTTGAAAATTCGTGCACCTCACCAAACCTGGTGGTGAATATATAACAATTTTCGAATCTAATGTAAATTTTCTCGCTACGATAGATCTGTTGCCTGCTTGTGAAACCTCGACGAGTAGCGATTTCTTATGATGCGGGCGCGAGTGTCGAAACATTGAGCTATGTAAGCAGAAACACGTTGCAGTATCAGCAAAAAACACCTCATTTGATTCATTGACCGTAAAGTCACAGAATATATTACTAATTTTAATTTGATTAATACGCATCGATATGGCCTCAACGTATTGCCAAATACAATGGAAAAATGTGGACGCTAATCTTGACATCCCAGTCACACTGACCTACATTCTAACAGTTTAATGGCGTCAACGACTGAGAATAATGTTTCCAACGATGAGGTTGTACTTGAAAAAGCGCATCCAACAATTAAATTAACTGCGTAAAGATTACCGTTAATCAAGCTGCTTGTGATCTTGCGTAAAGTGGCTGCTAATTCATATTAAGATACAAGCGGTCTTGATGTACGCGCAAATCGTAAGAAAAGCTGTAGCCACGAGAATGGTTATGATACCGGTGATAACCTAAAGAGGAATCTCATAAACTGTGGTTAAGAAATGTGTGGTTACTCAATCCTTAGTGTACGCGTATAAGGGAGATGTTCTAATGATCGGCTATAAACATAAGATTATAGAGTTTTTTTTTCTAACAAAGAAAACTTTTTTTACGTTGATTCAATTGTCCAAAAGATATACATTTTTCAGGCAATCTAAATAAACCAATTTAGATTCTATTAAAAAGACCTCGAAGGATAAAAGAGTTTAAGTTTAAAATTGTTTGCAACAATCTAGAGCATTTTAGCCTTATTTTATGTCGATTTATTTTCTTCAGGCAAAAGACAAGTTGATCATGACTACTAATTTAAGAGAATATTCTTCTCGCTTCCAAAAGGTACGATTTATCCGCTTGCTGACGGAAAATATTCTCTTAGCCAGACGTAATTTTTATTTTTTAAAGTTTTTTCTTTAGATCTGTTACCGTTTGAGTAAAAAACTTGACATTTCAATTTGAAGAACGTTCAAACAGTAAACCGTGTAAAATCATCCACAAGAGTCGATTCTTGACAAGCAAACAAAAGAAGATATTTATTTAAGGCTTTATTTTTGAAAATAATAAAAAATTACAGATAATAAAAAAAATGCAATTAAAAAGAAAAAGCGAAAAGAAGAGCAAGAAACACCATAAACCCGACCTGAATAATACGTAAAAATGACTAAATATTTGAATTAAACGAACTGGAGTAATTTTTTCTAAGTAAAATTAATTATCAAAAAGGTATTACCTCATAATACTGTTTACCCCTTATTTGCCGTTTTCAAATTAGAAAATTAAAAAATGTGTTTTCCACGTAACCTTTTATCTCTGATAATTTCGTCATTTTTACTGCCGTAGGATTTTTTTACAACTGTTTCTTTTGTTCTTTGTATTCACAGAACATTTGGCTTCAAAACTTTCCACAGAAACACACTTTTAATTATTACAAGCAACGTAATTAAGATGTTTTTATTGGTAGTGTCATTTTCCCCGATCAAGATAATTCGTGAAAAAAAACACTTAAAAGTTTTTTAAATGACCCCCGCATTTTGCCAATATAAAAGAACTAGCTATATAAATAGATTTTTTTCAGCATTTGAAATTGGCAGAAGTGGCTGGCATCATTTAATAGTAAAAGCGCTGCCAAGTGGTTACAATTTCCATGTTAAGGGTGAATCTTAATTGTGTTCATTTCTTGGACACTGTGCTTCCTCATAAAGGCTATTTTTTTAACAATTAATAATAGGTCAATTGATTGGTCTCGTCAAAAGGAATAAATTTGGTTGTTATAATATTTCTATATTCTCAAAATTGAAAAAGTTTTTCTGATATAAACGTAGAATTTTTTATTCTATTTTATCTATCATAAATATAGTTAGTCATGAAAGGTTTTTAAATAGGTCAATCGATTCTTCTTCTTAAAAGTAATGAATTTGGTGCTTATAATATTGCTCTATTTACAAAATTGAGAAACTTTCTCTGATACGAACGTAAAAATAATTTTAATTTTATATGTATTATAAATACAGTTGGTCAGAAAACGTTTTACACTAGGTCAATCGATTAGTCTCGTGAAAAGGTTCTTATAATAGTGCTATATTCCCAAAATTAAAAAAAAGTTTTACTTACAAACAGAAAAAATCAAAATTCAAAACATTTTAGATGGGGAAAGTTTTTGTATTATATTGATTTTTACCAACTAAATACCACTCCATATTTTTAAAAAATGTATTGAACGTTTTTTATTACACTCATCTCTCGTGCACTGGCCGCTTATTCACTGGCCAGCTTCACGGTTGTTCACGCTTGACTGCTTCTGTCTCCTCCCCCTGAGCGTCCCTTGACGGCCTACACTGAAGGCCATCGCTCGAACAGCTAACCCGCTCAGAAGTTGTTTACATCGCGACTCTCTGGACATATACTTTTGTACGTTCAGAGACTATATATGCGGTCCTGAGTGTTGACATAAGAGTGCTCGCTCGTCGCTTTAAATCCGGTTCAAACTGGATTTTAATAGCACCCACTTACTGACCGTCTAACCCCGAGGCCGGCCAGTGTACGAGAGATGAGTGTACTCAGAAAATGGCGATAAAAATTATTGAAAATTTAGAATTTTTCAAATTTACTTTTTGTTATATCAAGATATTTAATGAATCAAAATCAATCTTTTTTGGTAAAAAAGGTATATTTCTATGCAACCTCCAAAACTTGAATAAATTTTCTTGATTATAATCAAAATAGAAAAAAAATAACATCTAAAACGATTTTTGAGAATAAAATAAAATAGAAAAAAATTTTTTGTTATCCAATCCGGCTCAAAACTGAACAAATTTTGGACATTATATGGGATTGTAATTGAAGACATGAGAATGACAACTCGGTAAAGACCATTTGAAGTAGGCCCCTAAATTAGATTATTTTAACTAATATTTGGGGTGCCAACTTCAAATGGTCTTTAACGAGTTGTCATTCTCATGTCTTCAATTCCTCCAACTTCCATAACACAGAAAAAACTAAGGATAAAATTTGTTGCAGGTAATTTTTTAGAGGAATAAATTCTTACTTCGACAACTTCACGTCCTTCAAAATACATATATTGTCATGGAAAAACAAAAGAAAATTTATCCGATATTTGGGTAAAATTTATCCTGTGAAGTTAATTTTTGTTGCAGG
>JBAGKK010513881.1:0-13766 GCA_037177015.1 Euceroptres primus
AGGGGGACTTTTTTGATGAGTACTGAAAACAGACACTCGTCAAAAAAGTCCCTCTTCTCCCCCTAGGTGCATAATATACTATTACACAATTCTAAGAAAAACATAAAAAAAGAACCTTTAATCTCTAATAGATTTCGAGATACGATAATTTTAAAAAACCCCTTTTTTCCGAATTTCGATGAAAAATCACTACTTTTTACAAATCTGCGTGTACCACCTGACCAAATAATTTTATAAAAAAATATTCAACAGACGAGTGAAAATTCAAGTGTTTATCTTTAATTTGCCACAAAGGACAAAGTGCTGGCTCTAATAGGTCGACAGTTATGACCTCTCAAAGTGGACTACCTTTGACTTATTTTTCAGGGCAATTTCCCCCCGCGGGGTTTCCCCGAGACAGGGCGTTCCATGAGCAAAATACGACAGTGATGCCAGAGGATGAAATGAAGTAAACAAAATTCTTCGTAAATTAAAAAAGGGCCTTCTAGTTATATTAGTTTGTATTTTGTGAACTTTCAAAAAGTCCCATTTTTCTGAATTTTTTTACTAAACTCAGGAAAAATGGAATTTTTTAAAATACCTCGTTTCCTGTCGAGAAAATAAATTAAAGTAGACTTAATTCTGCGTAAAATGGGATAAATAGAGTGTCCTAGCCCTAATAGGTCACAAGTTATGACCCTAGAAAGTGAACCTTTTTTGCATATAATCACCTGAGTGTACCATGCCGTACAGCCATATTTGACCATTTTTATGAAAATTAAGTGATTAGAACTAATTTCAAGTAAATAATACATGCTTTTTTATTGATAAAAAATTAACTGTTTACAACAAAATCATTTAAACACGTGTGTTTAGTACTTTTTTACCGTTTTTCAGTACTTTTGCGGCAAAAAAGTTAATATAATTTATTATAAATGTGTAATATACCTTTTGTTATTAATAAATTTATTGATGCAATTTATAAATTATTTAATACATTTTGCGACATTCAGGACGAATTACAAGTGTCTGTAGGATAATTGTATAATAAAATATAGAGAACTTGTTGAGAAAAACATTTTGTTCTAAACAATGACAATTTTATTATTAACACAAGGCAAATTCGATATTTATTATAAATTAGAATAACTTTTTTGTCACAAAAGTACTGAAAAAAGGATGAAAAGAACAAAAAACATGTTTTTTAATGATATTGTTATAAACAATTACTTGTTTATTAATAAGAAGAGGCCTATTGCAGATTTATAATATATTATAATAACTTCTTTGCCTCTTAAATACTCAAAAACAGTCAAAAAGTACTAAAAACATATGTTTAAATAATTTTGTTATAAACAACTAATTGCTTATCAATAAAAAAGTATGTATTATTTACTTGCAATTAGTGCCAATCAATTTACATAAAAATATTCAAATATGGCCGTATCTGCCCGGTATGGTACACTCAGGTGATTATATATACAAAAAGAGTTCACTTTTCAGGGTCATAACTTGTGACTAATTAGGGCTAGAACACTCTATTTTATCCCATTTTATGCAGAATTTAGTCTTCTTTAATTTCTTTTTTCAATCTTTTATCGGAGGATCAACAGAAAACGAGGTATTCTCCAAAAACACAATTTTTCTGATTTAAGTAAAAAATGCAAAAAATGGGACTTTTTGCAAGATCACAAATCACAAACTAATAGGACTAGATGGCCCCTTTTTTAATTTACGTAGAATTTTGTTCACTTCATTTCATCCTCTGACATCACTGTCGTTCTTTATCCATGGAACGCCCTGTTTCGGGAAAACCCCGCGGAGGGAAATTGCCCTGAAAAAAGGTCAAAAGTAGTCCACTTTAAGAGGTCATAACTGCCGACCTATTAGAGCTAGGGCTTTTTGTGGAAAATTAAAGATAAATACTTGAATTTTCACTCGTCTGTTGAACATTTTTTCATAAAATCATTCGGTCATGTGGTACACACAAAGTTATAAAAAGTGGTGATTTTTCGACGAAATTCGGAAAAAAAGGGGTTTCTTGAAATTACCGTATCTCTAAACCTATTAGAGATAGAAGGTTCTTTTTTTTTTGTGTTTTTCGAAGAATTGCGTACACTTTCTTTTCTAATTGGAACTTTTTCTGTACAACGCAATGGAAATGGTCCGTCCATGCAACCGTGAATTTTGAAAATTCTTTTTTAAAAAACCCCCCCTTTGGCAATCGATCTGTTATAGAAATTTTTAGTCATTCAGGATCCCGTCAAGAAGCTATTTCGAAAAAATGGCGTCTGGGATTATTCGGGAAAAGAACTACCAGCTGCCTGGACTATAGGCTAAAAGTAGAATTTATATAGGTATTGAAAATTTTCAATCCTTTCCAATTCTGGGCTTTTTAGCGTACTTGTTCAATAGAGTCTTTTGGAATCAAACTGATTAAAAATATACTTCTAAGTTTAATACGTAGGTCTAAATTCAAAGGCTTGAAGCTTTTCGGAAAAAATTCTGCAAAAATTATTTTATTAACTTCCGATACTAATTTTTGAAGGCCTTTGAGGCAAAGGGATTGAAATTTGTAATCTTTCTAGTTTAAAAGGTCAAGGTTCGAAGGCTTGACACTTTGAAAGCTTTTGAAAATATATTTTGCAACAAGTTATTAAAAAATCCAACAAAAATTATTTTGATAGCTTCTTACACTAATTTGTTGGGGTCCCTGTACCAAAGTGGAAAAGAAGCTTCGGCTTTGTCATTAGGGATACAATTATCAGCAGGGGGTGGGTCTATGTTAAAATTTGGTGGTTCCACCGTCTCTTCCAATAAAGCTGATACTTCTTTTGCGTAATGTTGCTGACCAGCAGAACTTTCCAGTCTCATTGAAATAATAAAAATTGAAATTGAATTTCTTGTTTACACAAGTGGACCAAACACTTAAAATCTGGTGTACATGCCTTAATGAAATCTTTTGAAATCTTTTGAAATTCTTGAAATCTTTGTAAAATCTTTGAAATCTTTTGAAATCCTTGAAATTTTTAAAAAATCTTTGAAATCTTTTGAAATCTCTTGGAATCTTTTGGAATGCTTGATATCTTTTGAAATTTGGTGAAATCTTTGAAATTCTTGAAATCTTTTGAAATTCTGTGAAATCTTTGAAATTCCTGAAATCTTTTGAAATTTTTGTGAAATCTCTGAAACCTTCGGAAAATATTTAAAATCTTTGAAATCTTTTAAAATCTTTGAAATCTTTTTAAATCTTTGAAATCTTCTGAGAGTCTTGTAATCTTTGAAATCTTTTGAAATTTTTATGAAATCTTTGAAACCTCTCGAAATCTTTTAAAATCCTGGAAATCTTTTGAATTCTTGAAATCTTTGAAATCTTTTGAAATCCTTGAAATTTTTGAAAAATCTTTGAAATCGTTTGAAATCTTTTGGAATGCTTGATATCTTTTGAAATTTTGTGAAATCTTTGAAATTCTTGAAATCTTTTGAAATTTTTGTGAAATCTTTGAAATTCTTGAAATCTTTTGAAATGTTGTCAAATCTTTGAAATTCTTGAAATCTTTTGAAATTTTTGTGAAATCTTTAAAATCTTCCGAAAATATTTTAAATCTTTGAAGTCTTTTTAAATATTTGAAATCTTCTGAGAGTCTTGAAATCTTTAAAATCTTTTGAAATTTTTGTGAAATCTTTGAAACCTCTAGAAATCTTTTACAATCCTGAAAATCTTTTGAAATTTTGATAAAATCTTTTGAAATTTTTAAAATCTTTGAAATCTTTTGAAATCCTTGATATTTTTGAAAAATCTTTGAAATTTTTTTATATCTCTTGAAATATTTTGGAATACTTGATATTTTTTGAAATTTTGTGAAATTTTTGAAATTCTTGAAATCTTTTGAAATTTTATGAAATCTTTGAAATTCTTGAAATCTTTTGGAAGTTTTTGAAATATTTTGAAATTTTTGAAATTTTGAAGTTTTGAAATATTTTGAATATTTTGAAAATTTGGTGAAACCTTTTAAAAGTCTTGAAATCTCTGTAAAATCTTTGAAATCTTTTGAAATCCTTGCAATTTTTGAAAAATCTTTAAAATCTTTTGAAATCTTTTGGAATGCTTGATATCTTTTGAAATTTTGTGAAATTTTTGAAAGTCTTGAAATCTTTTGAAATTTGGTGAAATCTTTGAAATTCTTAAAATGTTCTGAAGTTTTTGAGATCTTCAAAAAATATTTAAAATCTCTGAAATCTTTTTAAATCTTCTGAGAGTCTTGAGATCTTTGAAATCTTTTGAAATTTTTGTGAAATCCTTTAAACTTCTCGAAATCTTTTAAAATCCTAGAAATCTTTTGAAATTTATGTAAAATCTTTTAAATTCTTCGAAATCCTTGAGATCTTTTGAAATTTTAGTGAAATCTTTGAAAACTTTTAAAATCTTTGAAATCTTTGAAATTTTTTGAGTCTTGAAATCTTTGAAATTTTTTGAGTCTTGAAATCTTTAAAATTTTTTGAGTTTTGAAATCTTTGAAATTTTTTAAGTTTTGAAATCTTTGAAATCTTTTGAAATATTTGAAATCTTTAACATCTTGAAATCTGGTGTACACTCAAAAATCGAATGGTCAACCCCATGTTTACACAGCAAAATCGAAAAGTAGGAAAACACAGAAAATAATATATCAAATCCTTACTTGTGAACCATCTGCCTTGTAAATTGTGATTTAACATGACTATATGCTGAAAATCGTACATTTCGAATTGAAGAATTGATTTCATATTGACATTTTTTTTCACCTGAACTTCCATTCAGACCATAATAATTTCCAAAGTGCACAGCAACGTTCTTAGGTATTTCAATATTCTTTTCAGTCTCTTTTGAATTTACTTGCAGTTTTGCATTTTGAGTAATTTCGGTCTTGGTTGAAGTTGATCTATGTTTTGGTTCCAATTTCTGCAAGCTAACAACAATATTATATTTAATTATTATTTTCAGTACATTCTTCAGAGCTAAGTAAAATTGATATAAATTTTCAATTAAAAGGTTGTTAAATAATTCTTTAAAGAATATTTAAAAAATATTCATTATAGATATTATTCGAATTATTCATAACTTGAATTCTGATAGAAAAATGTTTTAATTACTTAAACCATATCAAAAATACTTAATAAAAAAATGTACTGAGACAATTATTTGTCAGTACGCATAATGGACTTGAGCAATTTCAATGAATAAATTATATCTGGCTGTGCATAAGTAAGAAATTACAAGTGAATCGATTCAACTCGGCTAACTATATCCACTCTTAGAAGGGCTATATTTACGTAGTGGCGACTGCAGGTAGTTCGCAATTGCACGTGCGCCTCTTTACGACTAATGAATAGCGTTATGAGTGATTTTCATAAATAAACAAATTTAAGCCTGATGGAATATTTACTCGAGAACTTCGTCTACTGCGGCGGCATACCTTTAAACATTACTTCAGACATTTTTCTATCTTCCAATGACTTTTTAATAAAAAAGTTGATGAGACGATAACGAATGTTTTTTTGCAAACATTTGCTCCCATAACTTCCGGGTCTTACTACCATTAATTGGTCTACTACATTTTTTTAGTTTCCACCATTTTAATCTTTTCAATTTTCAATTTCACAACTTTATGTGATTTAATAATATTTATAATAATATATAATATAATAATATTTAATAATATTTAGAAAATGAAGTTTTACAATTTCCAAAAACTTATTTATAATTCTTAAGAATATGTGATACATAATGGCGTCACGAATTACCGATCGATTTTTTATTTACATTCAGCGGGATTATTAAGCGAGAAATGCAAATATAATGCTGAAATTTTGGAAAATAATGAAGAATATATTTAGGCATCGATGTCTGGTGCGTTTCAGTTTTTATTTAGAAAAAAAATTCTTCAAAAATAATTTTTTTTCAAAATAAAAATTGAAACGCACCAGATGTCGATTCCTTGATATATTCCTTTTTATTTCCTCAAATTTCCAGCTTTATATTTGAATTTCTTTCTTAATAAGCCCGCTAAATATAAATAAAAAGTCTGTCGGTAATTTATGACATTATGTATCAAATACCCTTAATTATGATATCAGGTTGTCGAATAGCGTTATAAATATTTAAGAAAGATCTTAATTTAATACTTAAAGAATAATTAATATTAATAATTAAATAATTAATTAATATTTAAAGAATTTTGAATAGTAAAACGTAAACAAAAATTAAGATCTTTCTAAAATATTGTTTAAAATGATTAATTTATTTTTAATTTTTAATTAATTAAAATTATCAGTTCTGAGTTACATAAAATAAAATGTTACTTATTTTGAGTAGAAATCGATGATGAGAGTGAGGACTCTAGGTTATCAGACTTGACAGTTCTTTTACTGCGACTCAAATTCGTTTTTGTTGCAGATTTAGCTTTTCTTCTTTTTTGTACAACTTTGGCACCATTTTTTTGGGGCATTTTACTGTTTTGTTGTTTTGTAAATTTTTGGTAAACACGAACTTCAAATTTTAAAGTTTCTTTATGAATTTAGGTTTGAATATGGCCTGTTTTGTTTTCTACTTTGAAAAAAGACCTTATTTGTTTTTACATATTTCTGTTATAGTCTGTTCACATGTAACAATCTTTAAAGTCGGTTATTAAATTAAAATTCAATAATCAGGCTTTATAATAAACCTTAACAAAAAATTCAATTATTACATTTTCCCTAATTAAATTTCATTTGAAAATACTTTAAAATAACAGAATTTACTTTCCAAACTTTTGATAATACTCTAATTTTACATTATTTAAAATTTTTAATTTTCTCTTTTTTCAGAATTTCGATATAATAAACAAAGGGATTTTTGACCTAACAAATAAATCCGGATTCATTTGCAGACTTGAGTGCTACACAAATTTTGCTCAAGTTATGCATTCTGAAATTTTCAGCAGTTCTTGTACAATTTTTGTTATTTTGGAGATTTAAATTCACAATTCCTACCTTATACAATAAAAGAAGAAAAATATATTTAAAATGCACTATATGCATTTTAAATTCATAGTTCCTACCTTATACAATAAAAGAAGAAAGGTATATTTAAAATGCACCATATCATATCATATCATATCATATCATATCATACCTTCGAAAATTATATTTTGCTGAAAAAATAGACTGAAAAAAATTTAGGTTTAGTTTTTGTGAAATAGCTAATTCCCTGTGCACTAGGGTGTCCTGAAAAAACTTAATGTTTTTTTATGACGCACCCCCTAAACTTGTTCTATTTGGTGAAAAAATAAATGCATATTTTTCTCTTCTTTTTAAAATAATTTTAAACCGTGGTCCTGAGGCCTTAAACTGTCCCAAAATGATTAAAATAATTAATTAATGTTAATTTTCGTAATTATATGTATATATAAAATAAATATAATATTTTAACCTCTATAAAGGGTAGTTTTGACGCTTAAGGGTAGTATTTTTGATCTAATTGGGTCAAATTTTTATTTCTTGAACTATGTTACCATCATTTGTATTCTCTGACAGTTTAAGGTGCCAGGACCATGGTTTAAATTATTAAAAAAAAAAAAAGAAAAATATACATTTATTATTTCACCAAATAGGACAAGTTTAGAGGTGCGTCATAAAAAAAAACATTGAGTGTTTTGGGACACTCTACTGTGCACTGTAGACAAAAATAATAACAATGTGAGTTAAAGTAGATGAAATTTTCTGCAAATTTAAAAAAACTACAATGTCCTATCTCACATAGGTCCGAAGTTATAGCGATTTGAAGAATACCTATTTTTATGAAGTAGATGAAATTTTGGTTTAAATCTAAAAATAATAGAAGGCCCGAAGAACAAAAAGAAAACATTTATTAGAGGTATACATCAACAGTTCATAAATTTTAAAGTGAGTGAAGGCTATTATTTTCACAAAGAGCTCGTTGTAATCTTATTGTAGGTTTGCAGGAAATTTCATCTACTTTAACTCATATTGTTACTATTTTCGTCTACGGTGCACAGGGAATTAGCTATTTCACAAAAATTAAAACTAAATTTTTTTCAGTCTATTTTTGCAGCAAAATATAATTTCTGAAGGTGTAGCTCCTAAACTTTTTGAGATATAATATTAATTTTTTTTAGTTTTATGGGGAATTTAATACACTTTAATTTTTTTAAATTACTTTTAATTTTTTCTTACAACCTCAGAGTAGGATGCACTTTAATTGAGATATATTTAATAAACTGATAAAAAGTGAATTTTTCACACTTTTTCAAACATTTTAATGGGTTCCGGATGTGCAACGATGTTTAATGTCTAGATACTTTTTGTCGTTTCCAAAATACTGAGTTTTAGCCCAAATAGCTCTACTTTGCAGTTGTGTTTACAAAAATGTACATAATAACCTGAAAATAAAAATTTTAAGTTAATTTTATTTAATAATCCCTTTTTTTCTTTATGGTCTCAAAATAATCGTGGGGCATCACTGGAAAGATATCAAAAGAAAACAGAGAGGTGAGAGATCCTTTGGGTTGAATTAAATCGTAGATCACCGTGATATGCAATATGCATAAGTTTCTCCTAATTTTGATAATCTATAAAATTAATTTTTTTCTCAAAATCGTAGGAAAGCTAGTAAAATTCTGTACATATTAAATAAACTCGATATGTAAAATAATTTTTTATATATTGAAATATCCAATATGCAATAGGTTGTGAATAAATAATAAATGGATTCTTGTTAGGGAAGCAGGGATGAACTAGGCAAGATGAGTGAATAATAATTAGACATTGATGTGACAGGGGCATCAACCGCAGCAGGTTCTGATGTAGACCGCACGAATTAGTACATTTCTCATAAAGCCTAGTCTTCTGGAACGCTTCAACATTTAATAAAGCTGTGGACAAAACCTAATCAGTTTCTTGAACAACTTCTCTTCCAGCACCTTCTTCTCTTCAGTTTTCCAACTAGATAGGAGTAAAGTTCATTGCACTTAGACCGCATAAACGCATGGCACGTTGCACATCATATAAATTTATGTCATCCAAAATAGTGATGTAAATTTTCATGAAAAAAATGTTTTTTCGAAATTTTCTTGAAAATTTTCACTAAAATTTTCACTGAAATTTTCAAGAAAATTTTCAACATAAGAAATCTTGCATTTCAAACTTCTTTCTCTGTTTCTCAACCAGAAATGTTAGGTAAAGTAGGGGTGATCAAAAGAAATTTTTTTGAAAATCGAAAATGCCTGGGATAGAAAAAGAGAAAAAAAGAAAAAGAGAAAAAATTTCTCTCTCTATTTCTCAACCAGAAATGTTAGGTGAAGTAGTGGGTGATCGAAACAAATTTTTTTTAGAAATCGAAAATGCCTGGGGTAGAAAAAGTTGTGGGTTATCATAAGGTTGTACCTTATCACCCACCTAAATTTTTATGCAAATCAAAAAATATCTTTGGATTCCACCAGGGCCGCCAAATTCAAAATTTTAAAAAATTAACAAAAAGAAATCTATTGATACAAAAATTATGGCGAATTTTTTTATGTACAGTTTTTAGTAACAAAAATTCAAGCATAATTGTGATTGAAAGAAAAAATTTTTGTTCAAGTTATGATTTTTTTGAAAATGAGCAAAAAGGAATTATTAAAAAAAATGTTTAAATAAATGTATGGGTGAAAATAAAGAATCGACGAAAATGTGTCCCGAGAAAATTAGGCTCTGACCGAATCCATTTCAAATCAGGCAGGTTCTACACTTGAAGTCGCAGAATCTCTCGGGGACAAAATATGTTGTTTTTTAAAGAAAATTAGGCGATACGTACTTTTGTGATTTGTGAGAAAAAATATCTACGAAGTTATGGGTATTTGAATTTTTTGTTTTGTTTTTCAAAAAAACCCAATTTTTTTCTTTAAACTTCTATAACTTTTGACCTAATTAAGATATTTAAGATTTCTTCCCAGATTCTGATAGCGTTTATCGTCTTCTTTCGAAATCCGCCAGAAAATTTAAAAAACATTCAAAATTAACAAAATAGCGATGGTTTTTCTGAAAATATTTACAGTCGATTTTCTCAAAAAACCCACACTTATATTTTTGCCAATTTTTTGTTGAATTTGTACTATCACAGGGAAGAAATTTTGTAAGTTTTATGCGAGCTAAATAACTTTTGTGTCCAGGAGAATTTTTTTTCATAAAATAGAATTTTCTCATTTTTCTCGAAAACAACTACAGATACGAAAACATTTCAAGAAAATAGTTTGCACAACTAAAAAAGTTCTACAAAAAGTTCTTTTACTCATTTATGATATCCTGCACCATTTTCGAGAAAAATAAAAAATTCAGTTTTCATGCACAAAAAAATTTTTTTGTCTCCTGGTTTATGGAAATACCCACCCTGTTATTTTGTTAAATATTTTTAAAAATTGTACGTTTATATAAAGAAGACTTCCTGTGAGGTTTACGTGGGCTAAACAATTTTATGGCCAAAAAATTATTTTTCATAAAATCGAATTTTCAAATTTTTTGCTGAAATAATTTAAGTTATAGAAATAATATCAAGACAAGACATTGTTTACCTAAAAAGTTTTCGACGAATTAGAAAGGCGAGAGTGGAAGAAGGTGCCGTCCATCCCGGAATACAAAAATGTCACATATGGAAGATAGAGATTGATATGAAAATTTCTTACATGAACAAAACTGCTAAACACGATTGGGTTCCTAAATTATCTACAGAATCCAATGATTCCTCTTCGGATCTCGAGCACTCTAATGAAGAATCGGAAGAAATAGATAATAAAAATCTGAAACGAGGACCCAAGTATTATTTATCTATTTTTTTAAACTGAGATTCAAAAGAAATTTTTGTACATTATTGAAAAATATCAGGGTGAATGTGAAATATATTTAAATATATTGAATATAAAAACTTTTTAGACAAACAATTTTTAGTCTTGACATTATATTTGTAACTTAAATCGTTTCAGCAAAAAATTTGAAAATTAGATTTTATGACAAATAATTTTCTGTCCATAAAAATTGTTTAACCCACGTAAAACTTATAGGAAGTCTTCTTTATATAAACGTACATTTTTAAAAACTATTTAACAAAATATGGGTATGGGTATTTATTGGTATTTATTTATTTGTGGGTATTTCCATAAACCAGGAGTCAAGAAAATTTTTTTGTGAATGAAAATTGAATTGTTTTATTTTTCTTGGAAATGGTGCAGGATATAATAAATGAGTAAAAGAACTCCTGGCCATAAAAGTTATTTAGCCCGCATAAAACTCACAAGATGTCTTCCCTATGATAGTACAAATTCAACAAAAAATTGGCAAAAAATATAGGTGTGGGTTTTTTGAGAAAATCGACTATGAATATTTTCAGAAAAACTGCCGCTATATTGTTAATTTATTTTGAACATTTTAAAAACTTTTTGGCAGATTTCGAAAGAACACGAAAAACGCTACCAGAATCTGGGAAGAAATCTTAAATATCTCAATTAGGTCAAAAGTTATGAAAGTTTAAAGAAAAATTTGGGTTTTTTTGAAAAACAAAGCAAAAAATTCATATACCCATAACTTCGTAGAAATTTTTTTTCACAAATCGCAAAAATACATATCGCCTAATTTCTTCTAAAAAGCAACATATTTTGTCCCCGAGAGATTCTGCGACTTCAAGTGTTAAAACCTGCTAATTTGAAATGGATTCGGTCCTCTTATTGTTAAAAATATCCTGTTTTAAATATAAGATTTTTTAGCACGCGAGCCACTCTACAATGTCCTATGCTTACATTTATCAATATGTTGCTAAAATATACGTAAAATCTTTCAAATATCTGAAAATGTCATCGTGTCTCTTGTCCCTGATTATTTTTATAAGTATTCAAAAGCCTTTTTGCAGTCTTTTAAAGTAAAATCGGATGCTTTTCTGGGATACACCTTTTCTCTATTACTCTTAAAGATAAAAAAGAAGTTAATAATTGTTTGAATAATTTCAATTTCAAGAAACGAATAGCTTTTCATGTATCTCCAGATTTGAATTTCAGTTTCGAAAAGAAACACATTTCGTCGGATTTTTTAATGAAAATAGTGGTTTTCCATATTTAAACCATAAAGCAAGTGAGTTTTGATGTAAACTTTACATTATACTTATGTGGAAATCTGTCAAAAATGTAAATAAAATCAGCAATTAACAAATTTCACTAAATTTCGAAAACCGTACATCATTGTAATGTCATCATGTCCCGCGTTTTTTCCAGATAACTGCACTTTTTATAAGGTAAGTTATACGTGAAAATATTGTAAAAACTTATTCGTTCTTACAAACTCACAATTTAACCAAATTTGTATTAAAGAAGTAACCTTTAAAAAATAATTCCTTGTCATCGATTTATTGTCACCGAGTCCTACGACCATTTTATGACATCTTGAATGAAGTTGAAGGGTTGCAGTAAACAGTAAACACTCAGAACTAGATAACCAACAAAATCGGAATTTTTCAGGAGAGCAAAATAACATTCTGTAAAATCAAAATAATCATTTAAAGATAAAACAAAAGTTCACTCCCGATCTGAAGTGTTTCTAAATTGAGATCAAAAAAGTATGATTCAAAAAAATGATCTAGTTCTGAGAAATAGAATGTGGAAGTTTACAATCTCAAAGTGACAGGAACCTAAACTTAAAACAAGCTTGGTTGCGTATCACGATAAAAAGTACAATTTTTACTTTAAACGAAAAATATAAACTTACTTCCGAGACATTGAGTTGCTGAATTGGGAGAAAATAAGTTTGATTATAAAAAGTTAACCAATTCCGAATAAATCATTGAACAATTGGAGGTTCAAATTTTATAGGTTTTGAAAATCGTCTTTGGAGAGCGACTAAAAATCTATTTTTGAATTTCAAAAAATAATAAAACCTGACTCCCGAGATATGAGGAGGCTGAATAAGAAAAAAAAAGTTTTCATCCAAAAAAATTATTCTGTTCTAGGAAAATAAGGATTTAGTGTGACGGTATCGCACTGTAACAGACGAGTTTTCGCTGCAAGGTCTATAAAAACAAGAAAGTTTTATATAAATAAACGATAATAATTTTCTGAAATATCGTTTCTGATCGTAAGACAAAAAGTTCAGTGAAAAAATCCTTATAAAAGTGGTTTCTTTTGTAGGAAATGAAGATTTAATATTTTAGGTTGGAATTTGATTACTACTTTGGTGCTGAAAAAAGTAAAAAATAATTTTACTTAGGGCTTTTTCTATATAAAAAGAAGAATTTTATTATTTAACTGTATTTAAAAAGTTTTAGGCAGAGGAATATGATCAGAAAAAGGTTTAAAAAAGGTAAGAGGTTAGGAAATTAAAAAAAAAAGAAGAAGAAGATGGGTGACAGGCTGTACAGAGAGTCAGCTATCTGGTTTTGAATCAACAATATTTTTATTACTATATTAAAAATAAGATTTCGAACAAATTCTTTTAACACAACATGTATTTGATTTTTTAAGAATTTTTTATCCAAAATGCCCATTTTTGGAAAAATGTCGGTTATCTAGTTCTATACTGCAACCCTCCAGTTAATCTTTTTGTTTGAAAAGAATAATAATTTTCAAATAAGGTTAACGAAAATAGAAAAAGATTCTTCTCAGAAAATTCATATTGTTTATTATTCAATGCAATTACGATAATATTAATTTACAATAATTGTGAAATATATATTTAATTCGTTCTCTATAGTCCATTCATGTATTTTAAGGGCTAGAGATTGTGAAATATCACGTTGG
>JBAGKK010513892.1:0-13766 GCA_037177015.1 Euceroptres primus
AAATTATTCATGTATCTCCTTTAGTTTATAAATTATTTTGATAAAAATACAATTTATTTAAAAAAACAATTTTTTTTCAATCATGTTTATCTTAAAAGATAAGCATCCTAAACCGCTGAAACTTTTTGATTATATTATTAGCACCTAAAAAAAGTAAATTGTAAAAGGATTAATTTTAATTTCAATTCTGTTAAAAAAACCATGTGTTTTAGAACTGATTTTTTTTCGGAAATTCAAGTAAACAATTTTATTTCGGTCATAACTCCGTTAGTTTTTAGGCTAATGACTTAAAATCAAGTTCATTTTAAAGGTTTCTTGAAGTACTTCAAAAAATGTTCAGTACATTTTTTTCAAAAACGTGAAATTTTTTACTTATTTCACGTTAAATGCTTCAAATTTAGCTGCCGGTGGAAAAGAAGTTACCTTCAATCAGCCGTACCTCAGCACCTATTGCAACTACATGAATGAAAAGAAACTCAATCTTTTTCTTTTTTTATAAGCTTCATTTTCTCTGTAACATTTTTTTCATACAATTTTAATTTTTCGAGTTATTTGAGAAAAATCGCTGAAAAATATGGTTTTTTAAAATAAAAAATGAACATTTTCCATCACGAATAACTCAAAAAATATTGACTTATCAAAATATGTTCATATAACACTTTTTGCTTAGAATTCATCCCTCTATCGATTTCTGCGGTTATTTTGAAAATTGACATTTTCACCCCTGAGAAGGGGTGTGTTCACCCCCGGGAGTGCAGCGCACATCGGCACGGGTTAGGGTTTGTTTTTTGAGCTATTTTATATATAATCACAACATTTTATGTCAATTGGTCTTATCGAAAAAAAACAGAGTGAAAAACCTCCAATGACTGGACTAGTTTTGATTTTCATAAAAATTACCTTTTAATACAAAGCTTATTGCTAAATAAGATCTTGAAACGATACGATCTGTGGTTCTAAAATTTTTGCTATCCACTACAGTCTCAGTATCCTGCCCTAAAAAATGTTGCTGTACCAATAAGGGCGATGTGAATGAAGTTTAGGTCTACGGGGGAAACATTAGATGACGAACGTGCGGCAGAAGGTCGGGAGTTCGGAAGTAACGTGTCTCTCGGGCAAATTGAACAAATCGCGTGTAGTGGCGCAACAATTAGCTAATGCATCGAGGCGTGTGGCTGCCGATACGGATTTTACGAGCCTCACCCTCCCGAGAAAACTCCAGTTTCCCTCCGAGTTTGTCTCCCCCTCAACTCCCCAATAATTGCAGACCATAAAGTGCGATCTCCTCATCCTACCGAAAAAACTATAGGTATGAGTGCAGTTGGAAAGTGACAGAAAGCCTCCTCCTCCTCTCGTGTTGGCTCATCTCCAGTTTCGCAGTGCGCGGGCCCGGAAAATTCTCTTTTTTTGTAACTCGTTTTTTCATCGTCGCATTCACGAGAAAATCGAGCCGCTCATACGAACTGCAGGAAGGTTTTATTAGCACGCGCCGGATATATCTCGTGACGACAGATTGTCAGGACGGATGTTTGATCTGTTCCAATAATAAAAGAGAGCTTTTAAGCTGCTATTTAACAGACAATAGATCCAGATACAAAATATTTTTCACGTTTTATGATTGCAGATTTTAGAGTGATATTTTTTCGGACATTTTCTGATGGAGTTTTAAACTATATATGAAAATCACACAACCATCTAGTCGTACACTTTTGGTTCAAATTATATTTACCCGAGACTTTTTTTCCCCGTGT
Organism: Euceroptres primus; assembly: GCA_037177015.1. Classification (NCBI taxonomy): domain Eukaryota; kingdom Metazoa; phylum Arthropoda; class Insecta; order Hymenoptera; family Figitidae; genus Euceroptres; species Euceroptres primus. Next base: position 1,752 of record JBAGKK010513892.1, read on the forward strand.
TGGAGTCAGGAAAGACTATATCAAATTTTAGGTCTTCTTTGTACAATGAGAAATGTTCTGGTTAAAAAAAACGCGACTTATTTACAAATATTTGTCTAATTTATGAAAATGTAAATTCTAATTTTCTATTTTTTCCGAGAATGTAATTTTATTTAAGAGTCTGCTCATATATTCGCAGAGGTAGACTTCTAGGTAAAAACCCATAAGGTGTAACGGAAAATCCATACTGCACGAATATCTATCTATGAACCTTCTTCTGTAATTAGTACAAGAAATTGCGACTGATAATACCAATGCAAATTATTCTGAATTTTGATTTTATTAGATATTTTTAGAAAAAGAATATAATGAACGAAAAACGTCACGTCAATGAATAATAAAACTGTATATTACACCCAGAGATTACAACGAAGAAAAGAAAGTAATCGATATTAGTAACCGGGTAAAAATACTTGACCTAATTGTCTGATTCATCAGATTCTTAATAAGGAGTCTACTTATGTTATATGCTGTTTATCCCCGTGGAAAAAGAAGTGGGCAGATAATACTTATTTATAAAATCATTAAGAAAAATTTACAATATTTTTTTTTTGAGATCTATTAATTTTCTGTGGTAAAAATTATGTAATATTTTAATTTAGAGAGAATTGTGGCGATGGTTATCACACTGTCATACACAGGAACATTTGTGGTGATCTCAGTGGTTTCTGTGGTTTTGGTTCTGAATTCAATGCATAATCCTGAACATGCATCATGCATTAGAAAATAATGTGTTGAAACTGAATACTGATTAGTATGTATAAAAAAGTGGTGTGATCTTTTAATGGCATTTAAACACTTTTTTCTTTCACTACATTCTCTATAATTAATTTTAATTACAAATATTATATATTTTCTTTATATATTTTATTTTTTTATTTTGTATTTTTTTGTTGAAGTTATTATAAATATTATAGATTATTAATTATTATAAATTATTCTATACCCTATAGAAATAAAAAATGTAAAGCTGAAGAATTTTAGCAATCCTTTACGAGTATCACAAATATGGCCTCAATAATAGAAACGGTATTGAAATTAACTTTTTTTTCTATTTGAATAGCAATCACAGTTATATTTCTTTTTCACAATCTGTCATTCGTCTAAATCAGACGTATCACATCGGCATCTCGCGTGATCAGCCATTTGTAACGCGTCACGCGATAATTTGTTTTTGTGTTTCCGTATCTGCAAGTGCTCCGTGGTCATGGTCGTGACAATCTTGAAAAAGGGATGAGAATTAGGCTAGGGGGCGAGGACACTATAGATTTTAAAACCAAAGTGGTTTTTTGACTGAAGTAGAAATTTCTTGAAATTTCCAAAAATATCTTATTGTATAATTTTTTAATTCGAAAATACGCGTATTTTAATAAGAATGCATTTTTTGATGCATTCTATGGATAATTATTCAAAAGGTGGACTATTTGATGCATCAAATAGTCCACCTTTTGAATAATTATCCAATTATCAAATGCAGATTCATTTAGCTACATTAAGAAATATTTTTAAATTACTTTTTGTGTAATAAAAAATAATTCGATTTTACTTTGAAAATATTTCCTTACTTTCTTGGATATTATATGATCGATACAACGAAGCAATATAGCATATGGCTGCAATATTAAATACAATGTGTTGCCGCATCAAATCGTTTTGTAATATTTCAGAATTGCTGGAACAATTTAAAATTGTTCATAAAACAATTGTTCATAAAACAAAAGTTTGCACATGCAACAGCATTTACTGTAATCTAAAAACGAATTGTTCACCATTCTTGTATTCAAAACAATAATGATGCTTTGCATGAACTGTCGTTATCACAATTATTTTAATATTTTGTCATAAAGATTGTTTTAATATTCAAGACTGTTTTCCGTATTTTAGGATATAGTAATTATCAAAGAACTGTATATGGGACATTGATTCGTGAAAAAATAACTTCAATATCGTATCTCCAATGTCAGTATGTAATTATTATAAACACCTATCTCTACTATATATTTTTCTTCGTGTTTTATAAATTATATTCCTGCAAAATAAATCATTTTTTAATAATAATAATAAAAATATTTTTTAACAGAAAAATATTTGAAAATAATCTGCAAAATCGTCTTTTTAAAATGATCCTCACTCTTTGACAAACTTTTTCACTTTTGTAAAAGTATTTTTGTCAACACAAAATCCCAAATGTATTTTGTATCTTTCCAGGGAAACCAGTCATGTGATATCTTTCACAATACCTCAATTTCCAATAATTTTCCCCACCAATTAAATTTTCAATTCCACCTATCATCCAGGTAAATTCTACACGTCAGGAAAGTACAGACAGGGGTAAGAAACTATCATAAACTTACGATTTACACTGTGTAGGACCATTGTGCCTTCGTCAACCTGGAAGTTCTCGAAGGACGAATTGAAAAGCAGTCAACGCGGTATGTAAAGCGAGTTTTGTGCTCTGGAAAACTTAACTCATGCTAAGTCGTTTCGCCAGCATATCGCGCCACGGGAATTCCCTCTTCTATCTCTTATCCGTTCCCGAATTATCTCGATATTTTCTACCGTTCCGGATAAATCTCAATCATTTCACTCTCAATTTTCCAATTCCATGCTCAACATCTCCAAAAATTTCCTCCAAATTTCTGCCGTGCTTTTTACGCGCTCTTTTTTAAAAAAATTCAAGTCTCCCGCTCTTTTATTCAATTGAATTTGTTAGTGGATGCTGTGATAATTTGGAAGAGAAAGTCAGGCGTTAGCGTTAATGAACCAGCGATGGGAAAATTGCTCTCGTTAATCGCGATTTCGTGCAATGGCTCGTTCGCTTATTACGGACCAATGAAACCCCGAGACGTTGGGGCGTCGCGGGCGTCGCAGTGACTGGCGAGCATCGCGGCGCCCCCTCTTTTCACACCCCCTTTCGCGTTCTCTGTCTCTCTTCCACTTGTTCACCCCACTCCCTTCTTCATTCAGCATCCTTCTCCCACTCTCTTTCTGTCTCGCGAACAGGATTGGCTCTCTCTCTCACTCCCTCAATCTCTCTATCTCTCTTTCTCCTTCCAACCTTTATCCGCGGCGCACATTGGGGTAGCGGTCACATGATTCTTCGTCAACCAATCAGATCGCATACTACGTTATGCAGTGCTTCTCAACGCAAGAGATTCAATATTCAGAGGGTTCAGGAGGTGGAAAAGTTGCACCCGAAGGATTGCCGCGTATCGTTCGATTTGGAAAAGTTTACGGTGACACACGTGACGTAAACGTCGATCGACTTGTCCTGCACGTCTGATACTCTTACCGAAGCGTCTCCGAGGATTTTGTGACTCGTTTCCTATATTCTGAGAGAGTTGTAATCCTGTTAACCCGAGAGAACCAGACAATCGATTAAGATTAAGATTTTATCTGAATTTTCAGTCAGAATTGTTCGCCTACTCCTCCTGTAAGGTAACCTGTTAGAAATGTTCGTAAATTTCCGGAACTTTTAGGTTACGAAAGTAACCGAAATTTTTTTTACAACTTAAGATTCTTTTCAGAAACCGTATCTGGAAATTTCCAAATCGTAACTGAAATTTACCAAACTGTAACTGAATTTTCGTGAATTTGTCTTGAATTTTAGTTATGGTAACTAGATTTTCCTAAATTGATCTTAAATTTACCAAATTATAACTGAAATTTACCAAACTAACTGAATTTTCATGAGCCTGTCTTAAATTTTAGTTATGGTAACTAAATTTTCCTAAATTTATCTTAAATTTACCAAATTATAACTGAAATTTACCAAACTAACTGAATTTTCATGAACTTGTCTTAAATTTTAGTTATGGTAACTAAATTTTCCTAAATTTATCTTAAATTTACCAAATTGTAACTGAAATTTACCAAACCATAACTAAATTTTCAATTACATGAAACTGCATATAGCTTCAGTTACCTGAAAGTAACATTTTTTCTGTTACAGTTTCGGAATTTTAAGTTACTAGTTTCAGAATTTTCAGTTACAAGTTGCAGAATATTCTGTTACAAGTATCGTTAAATTACCAAAATTTAACTGAATTTCTTGTTACTTGTAACTGAATTTTCCTTAAATTGACCAAATTGTAACTGAAATTTACCAAACTGTAACGGAAATTTCATGAATTTGTCTTAAATTTTAGTTATCCTAACAAAATTTTCCTAAATTTATCTTAAATTTACCAAATTGTAACTGAAATTTACCAAACTATAACTGAACTTTTATGAGTTTGTCTTAAATTTTAGTTATGGTAACTAAATTTTCCTAAATTTACTTTAAATTTACCAAATTATAACTGAAATTTCCCAAACTGTAACTGAATTTTCATGAACTTGTCTTAAATTTTAGTTATGGTAACTAAATTTTCCTAAATTTATCCTAAATTTACCAAATAATAACTGAAATTTCCCAAACTGTAACTGAATTTTCATGAATTTGTCTTAAATATTAGTTATGGTAACTAGATTTTCCTAAATTTATCTTAAATTTACCAAATTGTAACTGAAATTTACCTCACAATAACTAAATTTTCAGTTATATGAAACTGCCTAAAGCTTCAATTACCTGAACGTAACATTTTCTCTATTACAGTTTCGAAATTTTAAGTTACAAGTTTCAGAATATTCTGTTACAAGTATCATTAAATTAACAAAATGTAACTGAATTTTCAGTTACTTGTAACTGAATTTTCCTAAATTTTCCTTAAATTTACCAAAATGTAACTAAAATTTACCAAACTGTGACTGAATTTTCATGAATTTGTCTTAAATTTTAGTTATGGTAACTACATTTTTTAAAATTTATCTTAAATTTACCAAATTATAACTGAAGTTTACCAAACTGTAACTGAATTTTCATAAATTTGTCTTAAATTTTAGTTATGGTAACTAAATTTTCCTAAACTTATCTCAAATTTACCAACACATAACTGAAATTTCACAAACTGTAACTGAATTTTCATGAATTTGTCTTAAATTTTAGTTATGGTAACAAAATTTTCCTAAATTTATCTTAAATTTACCAAATTATAACTGAAAGTTACCAAACTGTAACTGAAGTTTCATGAATTTATCTTAAATTTTAGTTATGCTCACTAAATTCTTCTAAATTTATCTTAAATTTACCAAATTGTAACTGACATTTACCAAACTGTAACTGAATTTTCACGAATTTGTCTTAACTAAATTTTCAGTTACATGAAACTGCATAAAACTTCAGTTACCTGAACGTAACATTTTTTTCTGTAACAGTTTCGGAATTTTAAGTTACAAGTTTCAGAATTTTCAGTTACAAGTTTCGGAATATTCTGTTACAAGTATCGTAAAATTACCAAAATGTAACTGAATTTTTTGTTACTTGTAACTGAATTTTCCATAAATTAACTAAATTGTAACTAAAATTTACCAAACTGCAACTGAAATTTCATGAATTTGTCTTAAATTTTAGTTATGGTAACTAAATTTTCCTAAATTTAATTTAATTTTTTTTTATTTCTTAAATTTACCAAATTGTAACTGAAATTTCCCAAACTGTAACTGAATTTTTATGAATTTGTCTTAAATTTTAGTTATGGTAACTAAATTTTCCTAAATTTATCTTAAATTTACCAACTCATAACTGAAATTTCCCAAACAGTAACTGAATTTTCATGAATTTGTCTTAAATATTAGTTATGGGAACTAAATTTCCCTAAATTTACCAAATTGTAACTGAAATTTACCTCACAATAACTAAGTTTTCAGTTACATGAAACTGCTTAAAGCTCAGTTACCTGAACGGAACATTTTTTCTATTACAGTTTCGGAATTTTAAGTTACAAGTTTCAGAATTTTCTGTTACAAGTATCGTTAAATTATTAAAATGTAACTGAATTGTCAGTTACTTGTAACTGAATTTTCCTAAATTTTCCTTAAATTAACCAAATTATAACTGCAATTTACCAAACTCTAACTGAAATTTTAGAAACGGTAACTGCATAAAGCTTCAGTCTCATATCTCTGAAAATTTCCATGGAAATTTTTAACAGTGTAGATGTCCCAATTCCTGGTCACTGACTTTTTCAGGTTATACATATTCGGAAAAATCAATTGAAATTGGCATAAGTAATTTTTTATAAATTTTGAACAATTTATTTGTTTATTCATTCTGAGCAAAACGGAATCTATTAAGGTTATGTTAATATCACAAAAAAAATCTAAAAGTGAGTCAGTGAATTCAAAGGCTTCTGACAATATTTCTTGGGTAGCACCAAGGAGAAAAGCCACTTATTTGTAACTCGAAATATTTACAATTTATTAAGTTTCTATGTTAAATAAACACGATTCGTCATTGCATAAAAACGCATCATTTATTTTTGTCGCATAATTTTTAAATTTTCGCATAATTTTGCATAATTTCGAATTTTGTACTAAACATTTTTTTAATGTAAAAAAATTAAAAAATAATATATTAAATACTAATTCATTGCATTTCAACTGCAAAAATATATTTCTTTAAATTTATTTTAGGAATTGTGAGTGTAAAAATTAGGCAATGTCCTATTGTTGCATTCTGAATGTCGCGCGTATGAATACATTTCCTATCCACAAAACCTACATTTTTCAAAATACATATTTTAATACCAAAGCTGAAAACTTGTTCTCTTCTGTTTTATAAAATGAATAACGTATTAATACGCATTTACATATACGTATATGTATATGTAACATACGTATATGTGCAAAAAACTAATTTTTAGACATGTATTTAATATTTTTAGTTCTTATTATTTTACTATTTATTTATTATTTTCTTGTTTTATTATTTTATTATTTTATTATCTTATTCGTATAATTCTTATTATTTTATCACATAATTTCGCATAATCCACAGATTTTCGCACATAATAATTCATTTTTCATCGCATAATTTAAAGATTTTTAAAATCAGAAAAAATTGTCTCTAGTTATCATACTAAAGGAAATAATGTTTGTATCTCTTTTAAAAGGTTCAAATCTTGAACAAAAACATACTTTAAGCATTTTTTAGGTCATTTTTTGAAAAAAAAATAAATTGGCGATCAGGAATTGGTAGGCTCTATATAAGTATATGTATCCCAATTACTGATCGGACTCAATAAAAACTGCAATTATAAGAATATTATGGTTTTCTAATATCAATAAACTGTCTTGATCAGGAATTGTGACATCTCCTTTGATTAGGAGCGAAATGGCAGTTTTGACTTGATCAGGAATTGGGACATTCGCAATTTTTCAAACAAATCCTCACAAATAATAAAGTATTCAATATTTTTTAGTTTATATTTGCTTATTTTAAAGACAAATAACCAAATGATATGAAGAAATCAAAAATTTTAATCTGAAACTTTATAGGAAATTTAAATATTATTCGCTTATATTTGAAGAAATCATTTTTTTTTAATTACAAGGTTTTATTAAGCGTGTTTTTATCTGCAACTTATGTGCCAATTATTGGTACTTTATCCCGAATCAAAATAAATTACATTAAATATAAGTAAATACCATCCAGTCCCACGTCTCCTACTACATTTTTCCAACTTTTTGGCTTACATTTTTACCCTTATTGTGATTAATATAAAGAAAATTTTGCATGGACCGAGAATACTTTTTTCTTTTAAGTTTAAAATAAAAAATTCCAACTTTTTGATTTTCACACGTATATTTCTCGTATTTCAATTCTAAAAATGAAATGCAGGCAACCTAAAACCTATTAATAAAATTCACAAAATAAAAATAACGCAGCCATTACAAGAATCTCTGTTTGAATATCGAAAGTTTTAGCATTTGATCATAATTCTTTTTTCAAACCATTTAACTCTTAAAATGATTATTGACATATAAAAATCAGATCTATTCTATAAAACGCCATTTAAAACGATTAATGAAGAATAATTGAAATCTCGCGGTTTACTTAAACACAAAAATTAAATGTCATTCACAGGATTTCAAGAAGACATGAAATAATTTTCCACTTTCAGATGAGGGGCACGTACCCACGTAAAAGCGTCGCAAAATTCTTGTGGATTTGAAGCTTTCTCATCGAGATAAAATTGAAACGAAAAGACCTCACTGAGCATGCACACAACACACCGAGTCATGAAACGGTGAGGTTTACAAGAAGCATAAGGAAAGGAAGTAAAAGAGCGCGAGCGCAAAAGCCAAGGGTATTTTCACGAACGCCATCGCCAGGAGCATTCACCAAAATGAAATTCCTCCCCACATGACCCGGGGGCATTCGCGGATGACGTGCTCCGGATAAATCAGTGGATTTCTCTTGAAAAATTTCCAAGATCTCCACTGTTTTCAACTCAAAAATCCACCTGACAGCATAAAAAAATCAGCCACAAAAGTCATTAAAAAATGTATCTTTTTCAGAAAATTACTATTAACAGTAAATTAACAACTAATAAGAGCCACTTCATTTCTATTCATTCAAACATTGCAATAAGATCCAATTTTTAACTACAGAAACTTATAATTATACCGTTTCCTCTGCGAAATAAGAATCTGAATTTCACGTCTTGAGGAATAAGGCGGACAAAGTGGTAATCGCAAAAAGAAAAATTTTAATGACACTTCTCTCGGGTTGGCATGGAAAAAAGTGTAAAAACGAGCGCATAGGCGAATAAGTGTCGTCGACATTTGCGTTTAAAGTGGAACGCTGCCACCAGTTCTCTTCGAGTTTCTCCGAGGAAAACCAAAGTCGAGACTGAACCAGTAATTAAAAGCATATTTCAGCGCCTAATAACGTCGCCAGCTATTTCATTTAAAGACCATCCACCGTGTCAATATCGTCGACGTATCGGATAAGGCTTTTTCACTCTCTGACATTTTTTCCCCCGGCGGGCTGCGTCAGGTTTGAAAGATTTAGATGCATCGATTTTTACTTTGCGCTTCAGCATATTGCGTCCATGTTAACGTCAATCAATTATACGATACGACTTTTTATAAAGCAAAAAATTGTGCACAAAAGTTCCTCGCAGATTTTATTCTGCGGGGATTTTTACCGTCAATATCACCAAAAAAGAAGTTCCATGAAAAACTACATCTAAGCATTAACGAAAATAGGGGTTGAAAGCAAATGCTGATGGATAATAAAATCAGGAAATGTTTATTCTCAAACAATTAGTGATACTAAAGTGGTGAGAAAATAATAATAAACTAATAAACTCAATTAGGATCCACAAATTAAAGAGAACACGTCAAGATACAAAAAACTTATCCTTGAAAATTTCAGTTAATCCATAGTATAACAACTAAAAATTACAATCAAAACTGTAACAAGTTTGATTTTTTTGTATTATAAGAACACTGTCTGAAAAATTTCATCTGTTTCTCAAAAGTATATCCGCTTCTCAGCCATTCATTTTCTGTAATAGAGAATAATTTAAAGTAATTATAAGTAATATAAAGTAATTTAAAGTAACTTGATTTTGAATTTTTTGATTTAAGGGGTTGATCTTCGTATTAATAATAAGAACTTTAATTTTTTAGAATGTTTTATAACTTCGAGGGTTGGTTTTTGTGTTTATAAGGGTGGATAAGAGTTTTTAAATTCTTGCACGATATCTTTATGTTCTCATGATGTTTTCTTTTAATCCGAAATATTACAAAATGATGAAAAGTTAAATATTACAAAGCTAAGTAAGTTTGGTATTTCGCTTTTGAAATTCATGCTCTCTAAACCTGAATCAGTGAAAAATGATTGAAATTAAATTTGACTGATAATCGGTTAAATATATGGGTGACTTCTTGCTTAAGCAATCAATGAAAATTAACAGATTTTCAGTTAAAAGTTACTGAAATTCAGTAGAAAATTTGCTGATTTGCAGTCAAAAATGTTACTGAAATTTCAGTAAGAGAATAAGAACTGATTTTTTAGTCAGTAAAATAACCTCCAAATAAAATTTGACTGAAAAATCAGTGAATTTTTATTGAAAATCAATTAACTCTGAATCAGTTACTTTTAACTGATTCAGATTTAGAGAGTAGGTTACAAGTGTAGAGTAAGAATTGATAAATCTGTTTTTGAATGATTCTGTATGTTCTAATGAACTTGTTCTTCATTCAAGAATTAAGAATAGTGTGAACACGAATTATGATTTCCTTTGAACTTAAGGATCAATTTTTTGTAAAAAGGTAATTTACGGAAATTTTTGAACAATTTTTTGAACAATAAAGGATTAATATTAGAATTTAATTTTATTATCCAATTTATTTGGGGTGGTTGCTACTATCGTATTTATTTGGGATGGTTAGCTACTATCGTATTTTATTATGTAATTCAAATTCAGAAGCCTTTACTTTAAGTTTATTATTGGCGTAATTTTATTTTGAATATAAGGCCTCATTTTTCAAGTATACCCAACCCAAAAAAATTAAGTTCTCTGTTCGGGCTCAAATTTACAAGAAGTTTAGTCCTCTCGGATAGCACTTCAAAAAAAAAAAAAAAGAAAGATTCACCTATTTGGTCAAAAACTCGCCGAGGTAGAGGGGGTGACATTTTTGACTTTGCGCATCTATTTCGGATATAAATATATATTTATGTATGGCATATAAAAAATGTTGAATCCGAGGTTTTTGATAGATTCTTCCCAACTTTCGAATAAAAAAAAATGTAAATTAAAAATTTAGCCATCATTTTTCAAAATCAAAAATATTTTTGACTTTTTTTTCAAGTTTGACCTTTTTTTCTTTCTTTGTGGACAAAAAATAAAGCCTGAGATGTTTATTTTAAGATCCTTTAATTGCAAAATGTCGCTTTTGTTGTTTTTGCAAAATTGAATTTCAAGTAACCTGGTACATTTAAAAAATTTTCCTATGCGCACAAAAATTACGGAAAATTTTGTGCAGGTACAGTTTTGGATTACAAAAAAATATTGTAAACGTGAAAATTCAAAAAAATTCTAAACTCAACCAAAAGCTTTTTTTGAATTTTCATTTTTACAATATGGTTTTGTTATCAAAAACTGTACCTGGAAAAACTTTTCCGTAATTTTTGCGGGCATAGGAAGTTTTTTTGAATTTTCCAGGTAACTTGAAATTGAATTTTTCTTAAACAACAAAAAATTACATTTTGATATTCAAGGATCATTAAGTAAACATCTCAAGCTTTATTTTTACGGTGTGTCTATTCGTACAGGAATTCTAACGAGACTAACAGACACCCACCCTCCTTTGTGTTTTCCCTTAGCCAATCATGTTTGCAAAAGTTCAGCTATTCGTGCAGGATTTCTGTACTAATAGGTACGGCCTTATTTTTAGTAAAAAAAATAAGAAGAAAAAGGATAGAGCTTCAAAAAAACGTCAAAAATATTTTTGATTTTGAAAATTGATGGAAAAATTTAAAGTTTTTCACAAATTGTCATTTTTCATTCAAAATATTTCAAAAAAGTATGTCGAAAACGTTTGGGTCAAAATTTTTTATACGCCATACAGAAATAGATATTTACATACATATCCGAAATAGAGGCTCTTTGTGCAAAGTAAAAAAATTTCACCCCGTCTACCTCGGTGAGTTTTTGACTAAACTGGTCAATCTTTTTTTTATTTAAGGCCCATTCAATAGAATTAAACTTTTTGTGAATTTCAGCTTGATCGGAGAACTTCATTTTTTGGGTTTGGGTACACTTAAGAAATAATGCCATAATATATAATGCCATAATGCCATCATATAAATCTTTAAGTTCTTGAAATCCAGTCGTAGTAAAAAGTACGCAGTAATATAGAAATCTGAAAATGATTACATTTTAAAATTTGCTGTCCTTTTTCTCTTGTATAGTGCTGCATAAGTTCATCTCTTTCTAAAATCTTACTTCCTAATTTATCTAAATTTCAGCCGATATTTGGGCTTACACTTCCGACAGAAAGTTTTGGTACATTGATATTTTTCAAAAATTTCAAACGAATGTGATATCTTAAATACAACTTCTTAACAATTTTTAACGATAT